>JACXGJ010000483.1:0-123071 GCA_016801105.1 Esox niger
TGTTTTACCACCAAACAGGTTTCCTTAGTTTGGGGATAAGTCAATTGTTTAGAGAATTACATTGTTGATTATATAATTATGTAATTAAATGTATTTATTCATTAGAGTATATTCTTTGAAACCAAATGGTCCAACCAGTAGAAACCCATTGCAATATTAACATAGAATAAAGTTAATGCTACTGGATAAAACAGTAATTATTAAAAAATGTATATTTGTGTCTAGATGACAAAAGTAATTATAAATAGCATAATATTCCGGTAATGTTGGCAAATTACCGGTAGGTGTCTTTTTGATCACAACTTTCTGCCTGATCAAATCTTCATACCAATAATTACTGTGACCTAAGTCCCTTCAAATATGTTTTTTCTTAGATTTCCTTGAAAATAATTCCCTGTGACTTGACTGAACACTCAAGTGAAAGTAAAAACTTTAGGAAGGGGAATTCTTCTCACTCTCTCCTTGGCGTGGCCGACTTTTGCCAAGTTTTCTCTTCCTCTGTGTGCGTCACAACCTTCTCAAGGCTGCTCTTGTATGGAATGCAAGAGAAAGAACATGGCTATAAAAGGAGATCACTTCCACTCATGGGCTTTGACGTCAGTGGATTGCTATTTCCCTCTTCCCTTTCTACTTTACTCACTTTTGTACACACTAAACTCTGCCCCAAAGCTACATTCATTGCTATGTCTCTGCAAACTACCTAGTTTAGAGGTTTGCCATTTTCTTTCAGTCATGTTTGGCTTTGTATGCTCTGTCCACTAATAAGGAAATGGACATGAGGCCTTCTTCATATTTTGAACCTTTTCATTAGCTGATGTGATCTGTATGCTTCATATCTTGTGTCAGTCTGTTCTGCAAAAGAAATACCCTGTCAGCCCGTTTCACATCTCGTTTTTATAAAAATACAAACACATGTGTTTAGGGTACGGAAGTTCAAACCGAAGTTCCTGTTTCATGTTCCTCTATGAAACAATATTACTGGGTGGACATTAAGAAGTGCACATAACAAAGAAAACACAATTGGTTCCATTTTAATATTCACCTAAGCAATCCTCAACCAGAAACATTTGAAGCGTTTCAGAGATCTGTTCTCTTATACTGTAAGCAACCACTAAAATAACAGAATTCAAGTTCAAATATCCAAATTAATATTAATGCATTTTCTAATGCTGACAATCCAGCAAAACAGTACAGAAGATTGGAACTGTCTTAGCATAGCACATATGGTTATACTTCACATGGGTAATTCTGTATAATAAGCATTGGCAAGGGTGTTTGGAAATAAATGACATGACATTGCAAATATATGATAGAGGACAATTCCCCTTTTGTAGACCAGCTTGTCAAACTGAGTATTTGAACAGGTGGTGATTCTGTTAGAACAAATGTATAGTGTGGTTTGATTGGTATATAACTGGAAGACCTCAGGCATAGCGTGCCGAGTTGACTGCTGAGAAGATTCAAATCATAGGCTCTTTCAGGGAAAATAATCCGTCAAGAAAAAATGAAGCAAAAACATTTTGTAATCACAATGGAAACAAACCAGGAACACTACAATTATTTAAAATTCATGTAACACTCCAACACATCTGTTTCCAGTAAACTCTCTCCGTCCACAAATTTTAACATCTCTCTTGACTCGAAGAATGTATCAAATTGCAGTTGGACAGCTTATAAGGACGTTGTGAAAGTATTAGGGTTCTGTGGAAGAACAACTACACTTGTGTGTTTTAAAATGGCCTCATTAGTTGGCTAGACTAGTCTCAGAGTAGCAGGGACTACTTCAAACCTTGGACCAAAACTCCTACCATCATCAAGCCTTCTGGGGAATGAAACACCTGTGGGCTCACAATGTAAACCCCACTATTCTGCCTCAATTGGCCTGTATGGTAGGATACATACAGATAGGCCTTTTAGGAGGACCACTCAAAGACTCTGAAATACCCTTCTACTCTAATTGTAAAAAAATTACCACATTGGTACAGCTGGCAGGCAGACAGGAATGGAATCCAGAGGATTCTGCTCTAAGATCTCGATGACTGTTTGTGGGCAACCTCAGACTGCATTTATTAATTGATCTTTGCTGGCAAATTAGCCACAAACAACAATGATGTTGCAGACAAACGACTGACTGAGAGTTAGTGACGAACATCAATCAGGAGCTGACACCCATTCTGCGTGATAATATTTACTTGCTTGATAAGCAGAAGTTATTTTTGTCATGATTGACGACAAAATGTGTTGCTGGACAATAATAAAATTGTGCTTCATTAGATGTTCCTGAAACACTGAATTGACAATCATTTCCAAGGTATTACTTTTTTTGGAAGGATGATATAACATTTCAAGGTAGCCGGTAAAAACTGGATTTCCAGAGACTTTGTAGGAAGCTGACCACAGAAAGAAAAACATTCTTCCTCAAAAGTAAGAGACAACATACGAATTACAAAAGAATTGCAGAATCAGAATATTCAGGGATGTGTCTTTACTTCTTAAAGCAAATTCTGAAATCAAGTAATCTTATTCAGACACTAAATTCTAAGAACAAGAAACCAGACAAACACTTCAGCCATCACCCGCTCAAGATTCGAACCCAAATGGCCCACATGGAAGGCTTTGTCATTAACCACTACACTACAGAGCAGCACGTTTCATGGGCTTCAGGATAGCCTTGTGTCTACTCTGAACAAATCCTATTTTGCCACTGGGTGTTTAACAGCTAATTGGCAATTTGTGAATGATATCGATACAGTTAAACTGACTAACGTTTCTTACCAAGTTTACCTCCTCCACAAATAGCGTCTATGAACTGTATGGCGTTTGCCACTGACAGTTTTAACAGCGTATTAGGCAGTAATAGGCTTTACCAGTATCTACTAACTTACTGGAATAAGTATTTTTTACTTTCATGGCATATTAACATACTTTTTTCTTTCATTTGTGAATGACATTGATACAGTAACTATCAATAAAGGGGACGATAACTAACTTTCATCAAGTGAAAAGATGAGAGAATTGTGGAATGTACCAGAAATTGTTGCAATACTGTATAACGTAGTTGTATTGCAGCCCAATATAAAATATAATGTATAAATGTCATTGCTCTCAAAAGATTCAAACTTAGGTCTCCCATGTGAGAGGCACTGTCTTTAAACACTACGCCATGGCATTACATGTTCCAGCAGTCGCTAGACACCATTGAGCATTGAGTTAAACTGACTAATGAGTCCAGAGTCTATTTAAACCGAGACATGACCAGATGGACCAGATGGACAAGGACAGGGACAACCGGGGGTGAGGGGTGGCAGCAGAGTGGCAGCTGCAGTCGTGAGGTATCATCTTGATCTGCGACACAACCAGGAGGAATTTGGACAGGGACAGCAACGAGTCAAGTCTGGTACTCCGCAGGTGTCCTCCTAAGTATAAAACGGCAGGAGACAGGGAACATTTTGAAAATGCATTCATTAGCTCTAGAAGGAGTTAGATCTAGTGGAGAAGGAGAACTGACCCTCCTCCCCCAGCACAATAATATAGCAGCGTAAGACTTTGGGGCTGAGACTGGGGGTCCAGTGACACTGTGGCCCTATCCGGGTGAGGTCCCGGACAGGGCCCAACTGGAAGGAAATCAATCCACCCACATTGCCAAGCATCAACCAAAAGGACACCCACCAACCTGAACCACCCTGAATGAAGGCTGAGTATTGCCAGCAGAGTACAGCCCAATTGCACAAGTGCACAACAGAGAGACAACAAACCAGTGACTGCCCCCCAAATGACATTGGAGGGAGGGTATCCAAGTGGCGATGATAGCCCAACGGGCAAGTTAGCAAGGGTGGAATTGAGCAAGTGATAGCAAGACTGAAGATGAACTTTTCCATGCCAGAAAAAGTTGCAATATAACGTATTACGTTTTAGTTAACTATAACATAACTATTGTATGTTGTAGCCAGCAAATGTGTTTGTCTATCCTGGCTCCGCTTACGCAGTTCGGAAAAAAGGGGATACGATTCGTAATGTCTGAACACAACAATATGCAGCAGATTTATAGTTGTGTCTGAAATAGTCTACAGTGCCTTAAGGAAGTATAGTATAGACCCCTACATATTCTACACATTTTGTTGTGTTGTGGACTGAATGTATAATCGATCGATCAGTCTACACAGAATAACATACAATGACAAAGCCAAAACACATTTTTTGAAATGTGTGCCAATGAATTAAATATGACTGAAATATCTCATGTGCCTAAGTATACAGACCATTGGGCAGGACGCACAGATGCTTCCTGTATACGCTGATCATCCTTGATATGTCTCTAGAACTTGATTGAATTACACTGTGGCTTATTCAGTTGATTGGACATGTTTTAGACAGTCAAACTGTCTATTAATGTCTCAAATGTTGCTATGCGAGAGCAAAAAAACAAGCCTTGAAGTCCAAGGAACTCTCTATAAACCTCTGAGGCAGACCTGGGAAAATACACAAATTGATAAAGCAATGAAAGTTCCCAGGATCACCGGGGGCTCCATCATTATGGAATGGAAGATCTAACCACCAAGACTCATACTACAGCTGGTTGTACGGCTATAGAAGATTCGCTAACACTATCGATCTACTCTGACAGAGCTTCAGAGGACTTGCAGAGGGAGAATGTGAAAAACAGCCCAGAGGGCTAAAACCTGGTAGTGCCATACTCTGTGTTCACTGCTAAATGCGCTTCTGCAAAGTAGACTAAGAATTGGTTCATCCTTTTGTAATTATGGGGTATGATGTATTGATCAATGCCAAAAAAGGGTGTTTAATCAATTATAGATTAATCCTATAACATAACATAAAGTGGCCGCTACTTTCTGAAGGCACTGTACGCAGACTTTTTTCAGAATGTTTTGTCATATTACGAGGGGAAAAAACCAAAAAGATAACATGATAACGTGCGTTATCTTTGATGACAAAAGAAGTGCACGTGTAATGAAACGATTTTGTCGGTTTAACATGCTGCATATATTACAAGAAAACACATTTCGGAATGCCCATTGCCCTACAGCTTGTCATGCTGACCAATGGCATCATTCACATAAGTCTTAGGCCAGTGACGGAGGTTTGTATGGAGCCTGTGAGTGCCAAATGTTTGCTTCTTCTATACAGTTTTGAGACATTCAAGAGACACTGTCAGGGTCAAGAATTGTCTTGGCAAAATGCCAAAGCCTCAGAACTCTTGAAATGTGCGTTCCACAGTAATGTTCTACTCATTTCTTTATATAGGCATTCGGTCATCCTTTGCTCTGATGATGTAGGCCAAACTTTTGGCAGCAGAACAACTGGCACACAGAGAAAAGGTAGCAGTACATTCTGTTAATGTAAACAGGTAGTAGAAAATTCTAGATTTTGCCGAAATACGTTGTGTTTATATGAGAGTTTACTACGGTACCAGGACATTACCCGACATAACGTTACAGGCATTAAAAACATCTATCTATGGCCTGGGCAAAGATAATCCTTGCTTGTCAAGAGATGAATATACTTTTTCAATCACTCGGTCAAGCTGTCCAGACTAAGACTTCAAGAAAAGATTGAAAACATTCCTCAGGATCACAGCCTGGGAGGCAGAGAAACAGACCGGTCTGCAGGGGGGAGTGAGAGCATCAATGGATGGTTTACCAGGCATCAAACACACAACAAACTGGAATCTCTTATTTTATTTTCCTCTGGAGCTCATATCTGTATACCACTCCTCTCCTCTGTTCTTAACTGTTGCCCCTCTAGAAACTCACATGTGCTCCCTCGTTTAGCCCGGAGCTGTCTTGCTTGAAGTCAACTGGCCGACAACCAAAGCGGCTGTATGGAAAACTCTTGTATCACACAATGCTTGAAACTAAATGTACCATACTGTATTATTGACAGGAATAAATGTAGCTGTCCAGGGGAGGTTCTTATCTGTATATTTTATCCAATATAGGGAATGTGGATGAGGAATTTCGATTGTGTGTCACCTTGTTAATGTGCAAATGGTGTCACTTTCTTCCTATTTCCTCAGAAAACTGGAAGTTGTGCTTGTCAGGGACATGGAGGATGAGGGCTACAAAGATACACAACACTCAGTGTTAACAGCCAAGGACATCTTGTCCATCAACAGACTACTCCTAAATTCCTTTCCCATTACGGGCCAAATGTTTCTGATTTCATTCCAATTTACAGCATGAATATTTGAAAAAATTGATGACAGATGTCCACTGATGGCTGAAATTAGGTGGTGATGCTAAACCTCACTCATCTTCGAGCTTTACATCAAACACATCAACAAAGTGCCTTCTTCTACCTCCATTAAATCTCCCAAACCAAACTATGAGCAGACCTTCATACATGCCTTTGTTACATCACAACTGTACAACTGCAGTGGATTTCTGGAAATACCCACCTAAGAGGTCCTCACATGAATCAAACTCTGGGAAGACTTCAGCTCCATCCAGTTGAATTTCACTCACAAGGTTATTCATGTTCTTACCTCTCTGACATGCTACACACACACACACACACACACACAAACACACTTCCTCCTTTCTCTGCTACTCTAGATGACTCACTACACTAAAACTTCACCAAAAATCTATCCCACAGGCATCTGCTACTCTGACTGCATCAGTTCTTTCAAAAACACACTGAAAAATTCCCGTCTTGCTTCTGTCATAGTTCAAACTTTATGTAGCTCTATTTAAAATGTTCATGTGACTCAATGTACGGTCGTGTTAAAGAAATGTGTTTTGCCTCTAAATTAATAATGATTATTAGTAATAATTATTTTATTATAGGGTTTTGTAGTTACTTGGAAATTGCTTCTTATGTCTGTGGCCATTCTTCTGATCTTAAGCAGGAAACTAAGTAACTAAGACTAGGGAGAATATAATGCACAAACCCCTTAATTTCAATGTCAATGCGATTTTGAACATCTGATTTGGATTTTAATCTTATAGAACATTGTTGTTGTGGCCACAATGCAAAGGCCTAGCAGGCAATCAAATGGTAAGTGATTACAGGAAATCACACAGTTACGGTAAAAAACCTTGGCCGATTTGGAGACTGCGTTTTGATGCAGGTCAACTACAAATCAGGTAAGCACTGAATGGAGTCATCTTCTAAGTCAGCGTGTGCTTTAGTGGCGCTGGTCAACTCAATAACCAGAATATCTTTCATCTATGCTGGCATATATTGAATAGCATCTGGCACAATGTTTCTTTTGACCACAACCAACAAAAATTTCACTTCAGCTTTTTGTCCAATTAGACAGAGTTTGACGTTGGGGAATTGGTTAGGGTTAGCTGCCTTGATCAAGGGCAAAATAAAATACTTCCACTAGACTGCACTCAAGATGATGACAACTTCAGTTGTTTTCTTCCCCTTTATTGAGATAATACAAGCCTGAAAGTTTTATTCAACCCGTTTGTTTTTACTCTATCCTACATATTTGAGGGCATTTCAGTTGGTTTGCCTATTATGGGGCACATTAATTTGGGGACTAATGATCGGTGACTTGCAGAACATTCGGTGGACAATCCCATGGTTATTTTTCAGATACCTTTGTCATAATTTTCTTTTGTGGGCATCATACAAAATTGCAATGCTTATTCATAGTACCCAGCTGAAAACCACAGTCTGAGTTCAAGATTAGACTGTGTTGCAAGCAGGGAAGTGGCTGAGAAACCTCATCAGCAATGCCTGTTTTACCACTGGTTGTGGATGGCTTCATCAGAAAGTTTTTCTTTGTCTCTTCATGCTTTCACCACTGAGGTCGTCAGGTGAGTTAATGTGCTCTCAGACATGTTGAACGATATTACTTCCTGTTGGGAGAGCAGTGTGAAAAACCACAATGTCTTGGCTTGCGAAAGCATAGCAATGAGAAAGGCTTGCAGCCATCTTCTGCTCTCTGGAATCTTTTGGGATTGGACAGGGCCGTAGACAGGACTGGATTATGACGTACTTTTGTAATGATGCACAATCTGGCCCTCGGAAGTCACCAGGTCCAGATGGCATTCAATACCGTGTCTTCAGGGGCAGCACTGACTAACTGGAGGAGGTTTTCATCTCTATATAAAACCTCTCCCTGTCTCTGTCTACAGTACCCACATGCTTCAAACAGACCACCATCGTTCCCATACCAAAGAAACCTTCCATCACCAGTTTAAACAACGGCTGCCCTGTAGCACTGACATCCACCATCATGAAGTGTTAGAGCAGAACTCACATCTACTCTATCCTTTCTGACACCTTGGACCCCTTCCAAACCGCCCCAACAGAACTACGGTTGATGCCATCGCCCTGACCACACACACTGTCCACTCCCACCTGGAAAAAGGCAACACATACGTGATGATGCACTTTGTTGACTATTGTGCACGCCTAGCTTGCTCCTAAGCTCAGGACCCTTGGAATTAACACCACCTTTTTCAATTGGATCCTCACTTCCTGACGGGCCCATGTGGTTAGAATGGGCCTCCTCACCTCCTCTCCACTGACCCTGAGCACCGGAACTCCCCAGGGCTGTGTATTCACTCTCCTCCTGTTTTCCCTGTTCACGCACAACTGCAACAATGATCAGACCGCTTACAGAGAGGAGGTAAGGAACCTGGCTACATGGTGCCAGGACAACAACTTCTTTCTCAATGTCTGTAAGACTGAAGAGATGTCTGGGAAGCGGCAGGTGGGGGGAGGGGGGGGTTGCATTGTAATGACGGAAAAATATATTCAACCCCTCTGCAAAGCATGACTTAGTACTTGGCAAAACTCTTGTTGGCAATCATAGAGGTCAGGCGTTTCTTGTAGTTGGACACCAGGTTCTTGTAGTTGCACCTATCTCAGGAGGGATTTTGTCCCAGTCCTCTTTGCAGATCTTCTCCAAGTCGTTAAGGTTTCAAGGCTGATGTTTGGCAACTCGAACCTTCAGCTCCCTCCACAGATTTTCTAAGGGATTTAGGTCTGGAGACTGGCTAGACCACTCCAGGACCTTAATGTCCTTCTTCTTGCGTCAATCCTTTAATGCCTTGGTCGTGTGTTTTGGCTCATTTACGTTTTGGGTCATTGTCGTCAAATCTTAGGTTCTCACCCAAGATTTGACAGTACATGGCTTTGTCCATCGACCCGTTGATACGGTGAAATTGTCCTGTCCCCTTAGCAGAAAACCACCCACAAAGCATAATGTTTCCACCTCCATGTTTGACGGTGGGGATGGGGTTCTTGATGGGAGCTCGATTTTGGTCTCATCTGACCACTTCTCCACTGAATCATTCAGATGTTCACTGGCACACTTCAGACGGTCTTTTGACAGTTATTTTCTGCTCCCCATGGCTCAGTATCTAGCCTGCTCAGTGCATCCCTGTGAGAGCTAACAAACTCATTTACTATTAATACACCGACACTAATTGCAATTTAACAAGCCACAGGTGTGGGAAATTCCCCTTCAATTGCCATTTTCATCTGTGTGTGTTATCTTGTGTGCCTGTAACAAGGCCAAACATTCAAGGGTATGTAACCTTTTTATCAGGACCATTTGGGTGATTTCTGTTATAATTATGATTTAAAATGGAGCCAAACCACTATCGTTAAATGAAAATCCGTCTTTTTGCATGATCAGTCATATTTTCAAAATGTCCCAATTTCTGCCAGGGTATGCAAACTGATCAGCAGAACTGTATGTATGTTATCGCTTTACCCACTTGATGTTTTTTGCTGTGTGTAAAAGAAAAATCTTCAGAATTCTCACTATGTAGTTGTAGTGTGTTATGCCACCATTCATAAGCTAAATGCACTCATATGTATCTATAATATTTAATAACTGTACCAAATGCTGCTAGTTTCTGTGTATATTTCTGCCATACTTGCCATATCTAAATGTTCAGTAGTACTACCCAGATTGCTGCTGTATCAATAATACTACCCAAATAAATGCTAAATCAATAATACCAACCAGATAAATGCTATATCAATAATACTACCCAAATTGCTGCTAGTTTACAGTACTATGCTGCTAGTGTGAAGTGTTGTGTATTGTTGCTTGATTTTATTATAATTTTCTGTCTGGCTATATTGTTGCTTATATACTCATTTTCTTAACTCTCACTAATGAGTTGTCTGGTACCATGTCACAAGACTTTCATTGTGCTGGATGATGCTGTGATGCTTGGTGCATTTGACAAACACATCTTGAAACTTGATACTTACTTGGGAAGGGAGAAAGTGGTTCAAAAGTGGGATACACAAATATCCCATGCTCACATGTCTGCTCAAGCCCTGTTGGGGCTGCACTGAAGCCATCTTCAGTCATTGTTTTGATTCTGGGCCTTTTTGCTGATAGTCTTTTTTTAGCATGTGAAAGTCATGCTTAATTGAATTTAAATCAGGTGAATGACCATGCACAACAAGGCATTTCCACAAGCTGACACTGGAAAAACTTTGGGGAGTTTTGGGTCATTGCCCTTCTGATTTATAGTCGAATTTGCTTAGAGGCATTTAGTTTCTTTTTTCTGCATACTTCAGAAATCATCCTGATGCTGAAGTCATGTCATCATTGATGAAAATTAAGTAATTTCCAGTTAGCCATGACAATTCAAAACCTTTTTTGTCCATCCTCTTACCATCAGTTTAGAGCATGTTAATATTTATCTATCCAGAGTAACTTTTTCTGGACCTTTGTCGGTTGTTTTAGATACATGTCTAAGCTAAATGGTGCTTTTGCACCTTACATGTTTGTAGTTCTGCTAATGAAGTCTTCGGGTGATAGGCATTGTGATATCCATGTCTATCCCCTGGACTGTCTCTAAGCTTTTGAACTGTTTTTAAAGGTTTTTTCTTCACCATTAAAAGAATTCTTCAGTCATCAACTATAACGGTTGTCTTTGGTCTACCAGGCATTTTACCGTGGCTACGCTCCTCTGTGCTTTATTTTTCTCATTTTACCAGTTGATTGTGGTAAGCCAAATGTCTCTGCTGTGCTTCTGATACATTTTTGTAGGGGTTTTACTGTCTAATGAAGGCCTACTTGACTAGCATTGGTCCTCATGTAATCAGGTACCAGAAACTGACACCAAAATCTAAAGCAAAGCCTAGAATCAAGGCTAGGCATTAATAGATTTATTGGTCATGCACTAATGATACAAACAATCACCTGCCTCAAAGGAAATAGCTGTGAAGCCAACTGTCAATACTTTTAGTTCTCTAAAACTAAAACCTGCTGTATTCTCTAAATGGTTCATATGATATAGATGAAAACACATAAAGATTGAAACAGAATCCCATAGTCATTAAATAATTTCAAAGTTCTGTAATGCAGAGTTATAAGAATAGTGTAAGTACATCATTTGTTTGCTTAGTAAGGAATGCATATCTACCTTGTCACTGACAACTGCTATCTGGAGTTTTAACTTTGTGACCACTATGTGAGCTTTATACAGTATTATAGACACTGTGTCCTGGGATACACATAACTTTCTACAAAGACTACTACTCGTGTGGTTTGTGAATTTTACAAAGCAGAACAGATTGTATGTAAGAGTCTGCTTTTCATAGATGGATCCTAGTAGTCTGTAGCATTCAGACGCCAATGGAACCAAGTTGACAGCCCACAGTGATCAAATGTTAGAACTATTTGGTCAGCAATGAACCCAATGGGAGATTTTAAGGGGAATTGCATTTCTAAATACAGAAAGAAATAGGGAAAAAACATTGTGTTGTTCAAGTAAAATAAAAGAGACCGTCATGTCTAGCTTCCCATGTGTTATTTTCATCCAGGTTTTTGTACTGCTTCAGTTGTTGTCATAATTTGACTATGATGACATGCCTATAACTCAAGCAATCACAGCTAGGTCTCGACTCTCATACAGGTCACACGTGGAATCAGACAACAATGAGATATCACTCAATACTAATTCAATGAGGTTTTGGCTCCCTTTCTTTAATCACGAAGAGGTTGTTTTTTTCACATGTCCCACAGGTTGTTGCGTTAAAGACTGAACTTTGAATTGAGATAAGCTATTTTTTGCGATCGATCTTAAAACACAAAAGCCCATAATGACAAAGTGGGAAACAAATTATTTAAAAAATGTCTCATGTACAGTACTGTGCAAAAGTAATCTAAAAGTTGATTTATGGCCATTTATGTGGGAAGTTCTGAGGTAATTCTCCAGTTTGTGTCCGTCAAGCAATCACCTAAATTTAAACCACCTACGTTGGTTCTGTGTTCCCTATTTAGTTTGGGTCTGTCTCCTTCATTGAAAAAAAGGAACGTGAATTTTTTGCAACTGAAGACGTTAATAAAAGACTTCTCCAAATGTCAGCCCCTTTACTCTGCTGAATATAATGCACTACCTCTAACTCTTACTGCAACAGGTGAATGCACCGGCCAATCACAGTGATCTCCTAGCTACAGCCAACTCATCCCGGGAGGCAGAGCGTCGACTACGCCACTCAAAAACGTATTGCTTAGTAACGTAGGTCATCGTTAGAATCGAGTCATTGCAGATGATTACTAGCTGCTTTTTTTGCTCATGCTCCCCTATCGCCTGCCTCCTTGTAAGCTGAAAACGCAGTCTGTGCAAATGTTATTAGTAAATAAAACTAATTCTAACTCCCTTAACTTGTCTGCATCACCATAGAATGATCATATCCATAACTGACTAAACATTTTGTAGCCTGAATTTAGTAGCCTTACATTATATTATTGATTGGCTAACTAAGTAGTAGTATATTAAACTCACTAGTTACATGTTTGCCGCAGGAAAAAGACGCGTGCAGATTAAAAGAATCTGCTGCTGCTACCCAAAGCCAAAGCCAGGGACACTTATTAAACTTTTTGAAGTGAGTTGCTGATCTAATAAATAATTGGATATACAACATCTAATACTTATCTATAATTGTAACATGCCTTATCCATCCGGAAAAGTGTCTTCTGGGTTACTGAAATGTATGTGAATGTTTACAATTATCTTTCGTCAACTAAGCATATAAGGACACAGGTTTATCTCACAAGTTAAAGAAAAATGGTTTTGTCCCAGAGAAATGCCGCAATATGTCCCACATTTTGACCCACCACTTTTGGGCATGTGGTGCAACCTCTGAGAGACATCTCAGTTATGGATAAAGGACTCAGGATGCATCTTAGCACAATATGGAGTCTTAACAGAGAATCTGAATACTTATGTAGGCTACATGAGATATACATTTGCTTGGTCATTATGGGTACTGGGTGTAGATTAATGGGTCTGAATACATTCCAAAAGCACTGTATGTCCATGATTACACTTAATATTGATTTACTGTATTTTGTATCACTGCATGGGTAGCCAAGTGTTGTGTAAAGATGTACTTTAGAGCAGTGGTATTTCAGCTGATAACACATTGCTAAAACAATGCCAAATCAGCTGCACACACACAAATCCTGGGATGTATGTCTGTTATTTTACAAAATGATTGGTTTAAATCATGATGTGGCATTTGATTTTGGCAGCTATGGAGAGTAAGCTTGACTCATTGTTCCCCTCCTGTTAAAAGATCACAATTTTCCCCTGGATCAGTTGCTCTTAGTGCTAAATGACTCTGACATGTTCCAGTTCATACAGTGACACAATTCTGTGCAAACAACAGGTCTGCATAGCGAAGCATTATTGCCCATATGTATTCTTTGTCTGTCTTAGATCTATCTTACCTATATAAAATCAAATTACCATTCACATTTCCACAAGTCAAACCACTAATATTTTCTTTCCTCGGGATAACCAGACAAAATGCCTCTTAAAGTTGTTAAGAGTAGTTAGCAAATGTATTTACTTATCCTGATGTGTGTGGAACCAGACGAAAAGAGCTGGGCAGTGTCTTCCAGGTTTCCAGCTTGAGATATTATTCTAAAAAATTAAATGGATAGTGAATGTAATTAAACATTCATTGAAACAAGCAAATGTCAATGTGTGTGCCATTAGTCACTTCTATAACTGACAAATGACTCCAGAGGTAAGTCTTCATTGACTTGTTTATGCTGCCTGTGACACAATAAAGAGTGTGGCACAAAATGCACCACACTCCCAAATCTGAAATTCACCCTGGAAAAGGGCATGTTAAAATTCTCAAAAAAC
This sequence comes from Esox niger, assembly GCA_016801105.1. Lineage (NCBI taxonomy): Eukaryota > Metazoa > Chordata > Actinopteri > Esociformes > Esocidae > Esox > Esox niger. Next base: position 14,112 of record JACXGJ010000483.1, read on the forward strand.
ATGCAGAGGTTAGATATCTATACATATCTTACACAACAGGGGGGGGAAAAGTGGGAGAGTTCTCAGTGAAATTTAACTGACAACAGCGCATTGCAAAACCCACAGATGTTTTTCTAAGAATTTCGGGAACAGAATTGTGCAATTCCTAACTCTTGTCAAAGTGCCTGCAGCAAATGGACAAATCCACACATGCACTGAGAGGAGGGAGCTTTCCTCCCTACTCCTAGTCCACGCCCATGGTCATCCATGCCCATGTCGACGTCCACGCCCATGGAGATGTTGACTCTGAGAGGCCATGTGGTAAATGGAGCTAGCGAGAACGAACGACAAAGGTGGTCATTCAGAACAGGACTGCGAGTACCCCCTCTCATAATCTCCTTGAAGACACTCACACACAAGCAAACATACACTCACACATGCAAAAACACAAACACACAAACCTATTTAATTATTCTAAATGTAAGATATTTAGGCCATGGATGTTGTCCATAACATAATATTTCCGAACATTCATTTGATGATCTCAGATGTTCCTAGCAAGTTTTAAATCTGATCTACATTTGATTGAGACAATATGATTTTTACATTTGTCTCACAAACCATGAGAAATCCTGATGAAATTGTATATACAATGACATATAAACTCTTATTATATACATGATACAGACTATATATATATATATATATATATATATATATATATATATATATATATATATATATATATATATATATATATATATATATATATATATATATATATATATACTTCTCCTAGTCTGCTCCAAAAAATAGTATGTTTGAGCCTAAATTCACATGACTGTATTTAATATAGAAAACATTCATATTAATATCACAAATATAAAAAGAAAAATGTAAAAAAAGGCAAATGTTTACGAACAATATATTCTAGAAACTTCCAATTTCTAGAGTTGGATAGACTGTTACTTGGAAGTTCTGATGAAGATTGAGGTAACGTGCACCGACATTCAAAGGGGTCTCCCTATGTTGATTGGTTGAATGTGAGATCAAAGGCCTATAATTTGAATTAATGAAATGGGTAAATTTTTTACGTTTCTCATCCTTGGTCCTTCTCACTCCTAGGGACAGATAGTTTGCTCTGAAGATATTCATTTTTGAAGATGTAACATTTTTCGCCCATTTCCTTGAACTAGTTTGAGAGCACATCTAGATAAGAGCATCTAATAAATTATATAAATTGGATTTGTAACATATCATTAGCATTCCAATAACAGTGGATGTCAAAATTCTGTAAGGCCTCTTTTTTGTTGCCACGTCTGGAATCAAGCATCATCATCTGTGACTATATCTACCTTTATTTCATTTTGATCCTTTTGAACACTGCCATTGTCAGTACAAATTAACAAGAATATCTGAGGTGCTTCCTAGTGAGGTTCGATGAAGACGTTCAACCTACCCAGAATTGGCGATAGAATCTTTGTAATTTCTGGTAAATCTTCAGTTTTTGAATATATTTTATTCTGGACTTTTCTTTTTTTACAATTCTTTGAAAAAGAAAGTGGGGAAAGATAAGGCAGAGAGTTGATAAAACAACGCTGAGTAGGATTCTTGCTTCAGTGACACATGTGGTCCGGAGGGAGTACCCTAGGATTCTGGACCCCTCTAGGTGGCAGTTTTATTAAAACGTGTTTCTGTAGAAATATTCTAAATATGCATATGCCGCCATCTTGTATCTTTTGGACCATCTCTCGCTGATGGCGAGAATTCTACTACAAAGTGTTGCATTTCACTCACCAGTCTCTGTCGATAACAAATGGTCTCAAAGAGATAACATGGTCGTGTACACGCTGTTGAAATATTTCACAACATTTAGAAGGCTTTTCATTGACTGAAACACAGAGTTGATATAGCAGACTATTGGTTACTAAAATATTTCTGTCACACCTGGTTAAACTACAATGCCCAAAATTTGTTAAAATACAACGCCTAAAATTCCTCTTTATGCTGAAAACTCAAGGCATATAAAAATGTAAATATTAATTTGTCTGATATATTCAGATTAATATATTTACATTTTAAGACATGTACGTTTTAAAATGGACAGAACTCAAACGTGACATTCTGTACCCAATTTTGACTGCCATTATGACTTTATTGTCCCAATAATATGCAGTACAATGATCTAGGCCACTTCTTCTTTTGTGAGCCTGTGGCAAAGACATTAGAGGAACCAAGACGGACAACTCTGAGACATGTTCTCAAAAGAATTTACCCAGGTGAGACCACTTAGAAAGCCTATTGTCCTCATCAAGCTGAGGGGATCTCCAAGTGCAAGACTTTTTCCGGGTATTTTTTTTTCTGGGTTTGGTGGGTGGAGCGGGAATGGACTGGTCTGCAAACTGACCCTGCCTTGACCAGAAATAATACCCTGCAAGATTCCTTGCTTTGGGGCTTCCTGCCATGCAGGGAGGGCAAAAGGAAGACCAGGTGTTTCCAGTCTGGATAAAAAAAATATAGGGTAGTCCAGTTTCTGTGAACATCAAGCCATCTTGACCTGTTCTGTGTGACCATGAGGGGAAGTTAGTAGACCAGGAAGAAGAAGCGAAACAATGGCCCTCGGGTCTGTGAGCCTGACAGAAATAGATAGAGAATTTATCTGGGGGAAAATATGTTTTAGGATTGACATCGTCATTCAAGGACTCTAGCATTTTCATGTAATCCATTGCATTGAACTTTTGATGCTCTTGTAGATGTCTGAATGTGTCATCAGGACTGACCAGACAATTGAGTTTGAATTCCCACTAAGTTGTCTTAAAAAGAGCGTATAGGCAACTTTAGTTATCTACCTATTTGTTTTCCAGGTTGTAGAAGTGTCAATCAATAAAAATATTTTTATAAAGCCTTTTTATGCAAGTAGTATTTTTCCATTTTCTGATGACAAATGGGTCAATACATACAGATGCTGTGGCTGTGTTCACAGTCTTTAGGCAGAGATAGAAAAAAATTAATGATATGTAAATAATAATGTTCCACATCTCAGTGACAAGACAATAAAGTATTATTTGTGTGAATCCCACTGATGGTGTGTAGGTAGTACGCATATAAAAAGGGGAAGTGTATCACCCTAGAAAACACCCACTGAAGTGTTCAAAAGTGTTTATGTTGGGTTGTTACCATAACACCAATGGTAAATTCATAAAATATGGTAGTCTTACTGAAAAGGCTACCTTTTTGTAATTCAAACCTTTTTCAAATATGCGATAAACAGATCAAGAGGAAAACTATGGAGATGTACACTTTTTAATGAGACAGGTTCTATGATCCATGACCAGCAGTTTGTGTGTAGTTTGCTTTTAGGGAACAGGTAAATACTGACCCCTATATGCAGTTGATTATCCTGTAGGACCGAAAAGCATGACAGTATAGTTATTGCAGCAGATCAGGTTAAACAAGCCTTTACTGACCTCTAGTGGCTAATATATATTTTTTGTGCAGAGCATAGTTAAAATGTTTCTAGTGATAACTGGGTTAATGACCTAATTTTAAAACAGTTTTCTGTGGGGGAATTCAGAGTTAAGGTGTTATAGCTGGTGCACAGAATGCTTGAGTTGCCAGCATCTAAAAATTGCAGTTGATTGTAAAACAAAAAGCAGAACAAGAAACCAAACATTTTCTAATAATAGTCTGTGTTCATGGGCATGAGATGAACGTTTACAAACATATACCATGACTATACATCTAACAGAGTGGGCTATGTCAAGTATACAGTTTATGAAAACAGGGAAAATGACATTTCTGGCTTAGGAGTTAGGTTTAGGGAAATGCGTAAAATGGGGACGTAGTGTTAGGTGAAGTTATTTAGGTTGGGTTTCGGCTAAGGGCACGTTTGATACAGGACTAAAAATGCATGTGAGGCCCAGAAGAACCCAGAAAGATGGGTTAGTAAAAAGATGGGTTAGTAAAAAAGATGGGTTAGTAAAAAGATGGATTAGTAAAAAAGATGGGTTAGTAAAAAGATGGGTTAGTAAAAAGATGGGTCAGTAAAAAGATGGGTCAGTAAAAAGATGGGTTAGTAAAAATATTTTGGGGAAAATAAATGTTTTATTGGAATTCATATTTATCTTTCAAAAACAGTGCATGCGTTGTGTGTGTATGCTTGAAGGCCCCAAAAGGTTCAGGTCAGAGTATGTGGAAGACAGGGATAAACTGCTGTTTGGTGTGATGACCTGGTTGTACAAGCAGTTTATTTAGCCAGTTAGATTTACCAAATGCATTGTTGTGGTTCTGCTTAAACATAATCAAACACAGACATTGGTAAATTGTGTTCTATGTTAAAGAAGAAACAAGGCTTTTTATATTCTGTTAAACACTTAAATGATTTCTGAGCGTATCCAACAATCGGGGCCAACAACTAATTATTTCTAAATGAACACTTTTCACCAAATCAGCAGAGCAAGTAAAAACGTGAGCAAACAGGCAAAATAAATTAACTGCTCGATAGCTTTTCCCGCCAACACAAAAAGCAGCTCCACAAAGTGCTCATGTTACACCGGACCCTTCAGGGTCAGCCATGGGGAGACTCCTCTGTATTCATTTGTTCAGACCTTTTCCCTTCACCCTGTGCCTCTGTGGAATACAGTGCATAGGCATGGACACATTAACCCCCCCCCACTCCTCAAAAAGAGATTCCATTCTATCCAGGACCATATGTTTGACCCGTGGTCCCGGTGAATGCAGCCATCTGCTCCGTACTCCAGATGATCCGTGGTTGTGTGAGAATGTGCCTGCCTTTGTACAAACTCACTGGGCGATGTGGGAGAGTCCCCCCCCCCACCAGGCCCACAATGGAAAACAGTCAGACATTTTAACCCTTTCCCGGGCACACCCTCCTAAGTGACAGCCACACCATCCCATTGTCACACTGACGAGAGAATGATGAACGGTATCACGGTCCCATTACGGCACCGCCGATTGTGACGCAGGTTAAGTTTTGGTTTCGCGTTCAGCTCCTCTTTGCTGTCGCTGCAACGACCCACAGATCTCATTGTAGCAAACATTTGGGGGACAGCTTATGAATATCATTCATGACATTGTAATGGAAATAACAGTTTCTTTGAGCAACTGAAAACCGAAGCAGGAGCTCAACCTCTTACACAATCCAGACTATTAGGAGGCATTTTTTATTCAGTCTTGACCTACAATTTGCTTAGTTTACTTTCGTCAGCTAGTTAAATTGCAGCCACAGATGACACTGCCATTGTTTAGTCCAGGCATCAGCTGCCATCTGAAGGCATTCAAATGTTATTGCTACGCTGGCAGTGAGCAAAAGGGGTGTAAAGATTAGAGATGAAACAAAAGCAGTCTTATCTCCATATGAAATCTGATCTGCTTGACTACCCCGACCACAGGCACTGAACACCCCCCACACCCTGAATAACAAAGGAATACAGCTATAGGAGAGAGAAGACCCCAACTACAGACAAACCTTCAGGCAGGGTGGTGAGCCGCTAAACAGACAAAACACAAGCTCAGGAGCTGTGCTGTAACTCGGTTAGTGTGACAGGAGCCTACCAGGGACCAAACCTCAATAGTTCATGAACAGTCCTCACACAAACCCTGATGGCTCCATGACGAATCCAGTCTATCCATTTAAAATGGTACCTGAGGGCCAACCACTGCGGGCAAATTGTCGCCAACAGCTGACTTATGTTTGAAGCGTTCATTGTAAAAGAGACAAACCATTGTTTTTAAAAAAAAGTTTATTGCCAGTACAAAAAGGAAAAGAACCAATATATTAAACTTGATACAATCATTAACAACTCGGTTATCTATAAATACATTAAAATAAATTAAACAAATTAATTTACTAAAGATTAACACTAAACAAGCCTGAAACGTGTTGGTCAAAAGGCATTTAAATACAATGGAATGCAAAAAGAGCATCCAGTCTCAGAACCAACTACCAAAACATCTGAAACTACCATTTCATCTCCAACAATTGCTATAAGACACTACAATTCAAATGACTGAACCAGGTGCAGTTTAGGTCCAACTCCGATTACAACAGAAACATAGCACTTTTCCATTTACACATTTTTCTGCTAATCAGGGAATACATCCAGTCTACCACACAGGGAATACACACATTCCCTTTGTGTTCAGCACACCTACATAAACTGTGCACAGGTCACAGAAACATTAGAAAACAATGACTCGCAAGAGGCCTTGCAGAATAAAGTTAGGAAATCCATTTAAGCTTTGATCTGCCTGAAACTTTAACAATCAAAATGCGGTTTCAGAAAAATCTACCTGCAAAAAAATATGTTTACAGGTGAATAGATAATCTAAAAACAAGTGTACAATGAAGAGCCCTTCTCCAGCATAAAACATCAACAATAGGTGCCCGACATTCAAAGTGGAACGCTTCTAACCTGACAGAGATGCACTGTCTTTCTTTGGCATTTTAATAAACATTAATGTATTGCTCCCTTGGCTTTTGTTGACATGACTATTACACCATACAGAACTGCCAAGAATTGAGCAGTTCCATCATCAATGGTACTGATAACATGGGTCAAAAATAATCAGTGCAGTGCAATTGGCACCGTGCCTAGGTTCTCACGAATCTGTTTCTCTTGTCCACAAATGCCCCACACCAAGTAGTTTTGAATGGAGTATCCCCAAAATGAGAATAAATAAGAAATCCCAATTCCTTCAACTAGAATTTCTGGATGGTCCAGCAATTTGGGGGAAGTCATTCTGGCAACCTTCCTTAGAACCTCAAACCTTAACCCTGATTGTGTAACGTAATCGCACTTGAGTTTTACTAAAACACCATCCATGTATCAACCAACTGCCCACACAATACAGCAGGTATACAATAGTATACAGTCACGGTTTCTTTAAAAAAATTACACAAGTGTTTCCAATCTAATTGAACAGACAGTGATTGAGTCGGGGGTTGGGGAGACCACCCCGTCTAAAGAAAGAAGCTGGTGCCGCAGCCGCCTTCACTGCCGAAGCCCTCATCAGGCACCGACAGCTGACTGAAAATGGGAAGCCGCCGACCAGACCCATCTGGACCCGAGGAGTCAGAACCGCTAAGGCTGCTGGTGGAGCTGCCACACCCACCCTCATGGTCAGACAGAGAGGTGTAGGAGAGGCTCCTGGCACCAAGAACAGGCCCACAGGACGGGCTCTGCTGCAGGCCGCATCCCGCCGACGAGGCGCAGGGGTTCTGGGAGGGCGAAGGCCCGGGGGACATCCCGCAGAGTGAACATCCAGAGTCCGGGGAGGGAAGAAACTGAGACTGGGGATCGCGTGCCGGCTCAAACACGGAGTCCGCCTCGGTGAAGGCGTGGGAGAGCAGGTCGGTGACATCCGCCGAAACATGAGGCGAGACCGAGGGCACGCGGAGGAAGGGGTGAGGCAGGGAGTTCTCTGGGGGCTGTGGAGGGGGAGAGGGAAAGCCTGCAAAGCTGAAGCTCTGCCTGAGCAGTGGGGGTCGCCTGGTACGAGGGACCTGGAGACAGGGCCTGGCGGGGCCCAGGTCATCCTCGTTGTTATGAACAAAATGGCAGCGGATGCCGTAGGGACAGAAGCCGATGGTGTGAAAGGTGCGACAGGGCTCGGTCTTGTACTTGGGGTGCCTGTTGAGGTCGCGCAACTCATCAAAGCCATGGGCAAACTGGCACTTCCCGCCATACTTACAGACGCCGCTCTCGGCGAAGGTGCGGCACAGTTCGGTCTTATAGCGCGACGAGGTGGGGGGCACGGAGACAGGGCCACCATTGGGGGAGGCGGGGGACTGCCTAGAATCGGCAGAGGACCATCCCAGGGGGGCCGTGCTGGGTTCCACCATGCTGACTGAGCGCTCAGCCCAGAACGACATCTTGTTCCATCTTGAAGGGAGCGAGGCTTCCGCATTCTGCCCCCAGTGGCTTGGGAGCATGGCTGCACTCTCTGTGGAGTCTGTGGAGAAGGCAGAGCTAGATCTAGAGAGGGAACATGGGGTCTGGGGATTCTTGTAACCAACAGGTCTCACTGGCAATGCTGATTGCGTGGAAGGGTCTCGGAGGTCCAGGCTCAGAAGCTGCTGGATAAAGAAAATAAAGCAGTGATGCAGATCAAAGTCACGTTTGCATTATTATATATAACATCCAACTGAAATGTATTATTCTACCTGCTACATGGGGAACACAGAGACGATTAAGTTTTAACAGCTTGCTCAAGAATCGAATAGATTTTCTCTTGTTGGATTTGAGATTCAATCTAGCAAACATTTGGTAACCGGTCAAATAAACCATCAGATGTTGCATAACGATATAATCACTTATTTGTCATTCAACCACGCAACAAATATATTACCTTTTACAAAGGCCAACTTTCTGCTCACAGAATTCTTATTTTGATACTACTTGCATTCCAATTGTTTTGAAGTGGCCGGAATAATGCAAATACAGAGGTAAACAGTGTGTAGGGATTTGAACTACAGCAGTATCTACTTCAGTTAGCGGTCCTTCTACGAGGTTTCAGTAACAGTACACAGCAAGCTAACAAAAGCCAGTAGTTGACTTTGTAAAGTCCATACTCACATTAACGAACGTTTCATTAAACAATTCACAAATACATAAACACAAACGCTTAGATAGTCAGGACTAGAGTGGACAAAGATTAAATCTAATGGTTGGACACCACTGATTAACGTTACCTAGTTATCCAACTTTGGCAACCGTTCGTTGTTTTGAAGTTTCCAGTGCTAAATCAATAGCGCAACACGTTCTAAATGAGCGTCAAAGATAGACCACTTGTGCGTACTTAGCGTCACTGCTTATTTACGGCACTACAATGTAGTATGCAAAGTGTACGTTTGACTCAAACTGTCAAGGTACCGCTGAAACCTCTGCGTACTTCAGTTCAAATCTAAATACTAATACACCCCCTAGCTGTTTTATTTAGTTTAGTTTTTTCGGATTACCTATGCACTAAAAAGTGATTGTATTATTTTACCGATGGTAACAAAAAATGCAGGGCAGCATAACTGATCATCACTATACAATGCTAAATTATGCAAATGTAGGATTTACTCTACGCAGTGTTGCACATGCAGCAATGGTTAATACCTTAACTAACACGAGAAACGCCATTGCCACACTTGATGCCAGACACGAGCCGTGGTTAGCTGGCTAGCTTGCTAAATATAGTGTAGTATCAAAAAAACATCAAATTACCTTGCACATAACCTCTTCCAAATCAAGAAATTGATTAAGCGCGTAAGATGGCATTTTTCTTGACCTCGAATTCCCTCTCGGACAACGGAACAAACAAGAAAGTTTGTTAGCTCCGGATGATAAAAACTTTCCAAAGTTTTCTGTGCAAACTGCAAACCGTGTGCTTGCCCACGTGGGGTTTTAACGCTACACTGTATACGATAGCCACACCTCCACATGCAACCCTCCCTCACCACTCTTTTGGTCCGCCCACATGCTTGTGAGCCCAACAAGTACAAGACAACCCGCGCTGCAGATTGTCTTGAGTCACAGCTCCTGCGGATAGTTAGTTGCACATAGTTTGATTACTTTTTTCTAAGCTGTACTTAGATTGAAGACAACATTACATGGCAGAGGTTCAACCCCAACACGAGAACACTACAGGTCATAGGTCAAATTAGAAGTCCTTAATGGATGTTTCTTTTTAAATAAATATATGAATGAGCAGCTTGAAATTCCAACAATTCAAATCACATATTAACTATTAGCATCAACCTTCCCAAACATGACTCAGGGAATCCAACAAACAACTTTTGCCCAGAACATTTTTTATGTAGAGTATGGATGTTATGTAAAGGAACTCATGGCCACCTGGCTTTTGGTCTGGTCCCTTTTTTGTGCAGTAGTTCTATCCACTTTTTTGTATAAAAACCTTTCTTATAATTGATACTTCAAACAGAATGGGCAGTTGTGTTAGAAATGCCAAGGCAAATGTCTGGTCTCAGTCCATCCTTAATGCTTGTCACAAAAATGACAAAAAAAAGTGGAGTTTGCTGCCCCCCTTATCATCTTATGGAAATGTGAAACCACATTAAGATAGTTCACTGAATTGAAACAGCAAAGCCATTCTGACCGTGTCCATGGAGGGTTATAAAAGTTCCTTGAAGTGCTGCTGTAACCGTGGACCTTGGTCTGGCTAGACGAAGCAGAACCAACAGGCCGCAGCAGTCACCGTGACTACTCATGGTCACCCTGGAGCTTAAACAGACAGAGACAACAGAACCCCTGGGAAAAAAGGCCTTTGACATCAGAGGCGGAAGGTGTTGAACTGTTTCACCCCTGAGACCAGAGATACAGACATTAAAGCCAGCGTTGCCTGAAGGTGACAGAGCGCATGCGAGGTGGTCACACGTTGGGTGCAGCCGAAGTTGGGGGGGCTTTCATTTAAAGATAGCATGGCCAGAGCCTGCTGATCTAACGTGAGAGGAGACGGTCCAGGAGACATTTGTCAGACAGACAATATATGATCCTGGAGGTTTGATACACCTCTCGTTCAGTCCAACATCATTTCAAAGATTTTTTTGTACCAGAATCTTTTTTTTATTACTCTACTCTGACTTCTTTCAAGTATGGAGTCAATGATGACTTGCTAATTACCATGTGGCCCCTCTTTGCTACAGTGAGCAGTTAACTAACACATTTCTCTCCTTTCTAGAGGGAAAAGTGAAAATACCAAAATGGAGCAGTTGGGGTAGACATAGGGCCAACTTTTGGAGACACAACGGCACTTGGGAACTTGGGAACTCACTGACTTAGGTCTTATGTTCACACACTTTTGTTTTTACAAGAGCATATTTTGGGTTTAGGACAATGCCATAAGAAATAATTTGTCTTTGTCATTCCAAACACTCAATGTCTTCTGCCCTCTAGAGACAGCAGCACACATAAATGACATTCCTTTATATATTTTGCGGTGCTGTAGCTATATTCTATACTGGCTTTCATGTCCACCTCTATAGAATTAATTAAAAAAATTACTGAAGTAGACTAAATGTAACAATCACAAAAATACACACCAAGATGTATGGTTTACTCTCCATGTGTAATGGGATCTGCAATTACAAGACAAAGAAGAAAGATTGTATTCTGGAGCCACAAGCAACATTGCTTTCCCGTATCCTTTGGAAGCGGTATCGGGCTGAAAAATGTCTCACAGTTTGAAGTTATTGTTCAAAAAGCTCAGTGAAATAACAAATCATTGATGGAGGACAGAGAACCACATACAGAACTTGAGAGAACAGTCCTGAGTGGTCCAATGAATGTTGTAGAATGCATCTTGTGAACCATGACCAATGCAAACACCTTACAGGCCAGGCTTCCAAACCTGTTCGTTCAAAGACCATTAGAGTGTGGCAAACAACAATCTGTGAGTTTGTTTGGGCAGTTTGAGCTGAGCATTAGGGGTTTCTATGTTTGACGCAATGTTGTCCAAAAGCAGGGGTAGTGATTGGGTTTTGTGTGCTTAGTAAGGGAAGGGAGCAAGACGAGTTGGATAGCATTGACCGTTGGGTGCAGCCAACTTGGCAGAGACAGGTTTTTTTTTTACTCAGCTGGGGTAAAAGGGCTTTACTGAGTAATGAGCAAGAAGTTGTTTAGGCCAAAGCTTTCCTTCACGACTGAGGTGAAGGGGAGTAGTTTGACTGGAAGTGCATGGGGGAGGGGTATCAGGTCTGAGGGGTGATTGTTTAGGGAGAAGAGGGCTGTCCAAAGCACCCTCTCTAATCCTAATCATAACAGTGTCAGGAGGCATGGAGGACCCCTGCTTTAAATGTCCTCACCACCACCTTCATCACTCATGCCAACACTGCACCAGAGATCAATACGTTTGTGTATATGTGTGTGTGTGTGTGTGTGTGTGTGTGTGTTTTTGTGTGAGACGGATTTATTATAACAATGTCCCTCTCCACATTACTTATCGTCATTTTGACGGAGGTAATTTTATAGGGTTCAGTGTTGTGGTTATACAACTCAAACGTGTGTAATTGTGTAGGTCTGCAAGCATGCTTGAGAAGACAGTTCGAGATGCTATAACTTATGTTGTGGTTATTTGCTAAGTGTGCCATCAAGCAGTGGCTAAAGCAAGATCCATGAAAAGGCAAAATAACAATTTCATTTATAAAATCTCAAACAAAGGGCATTGCAAACAAGATTTGGACCACAAGGGAAATTACTTAAGAGGGGCAAATGCCACAGGTGGTTTGTGAAATGTGTCTCTGTGAGTATGGGCATTTTGGCAGAATGCTATTCACACTGTTGAGTGAGCTCTAATAAAAGGACACCATTAGGGACTATGACTGAAAATCCCAACCCCCACCAGGACTAAAAACAAAGACTGACTTGACAGGGTTTGCAATTCTTCAGCGTAGCATGAAAAGATTGATTCACAGTTGAGTGTTAAACATTGTCATGCTAATGTACAATATTAAAGCATTTGATAATGTGAAGCCAGACTGGATATTTTTTGCTTCAAACTTACATTTTCAACCCATATTCATATGCACAGCATATTTTCAAGAAAGTTAGGGACATTTTGTAGGTGTTGTGTACTGGTTTAGTATAGAACGAGCATAGATTGGTTAAAGTATAGATGGTTTAGTACAGAACGATTATAGATTCTTATTTATAACAGTATTTGTATACATATTGATTTGACCATTTAGACAAAGAGATCTATTTAGGATGGTCCACATTTATGAATATTATAACAATAACAGTAACAACAGTATATCCAACAAGTGCATACAGTCTCAAGCTTGATTTACATTTTAGTCATTTTGTTGACACTCTTATCCAAAGGGACTTGCATTAGTGATTACATAAATTTAGTAACTATGGAAATGTACCCTTTTGTTTTCATTTTTGTCTTTTACACAGGGGAGGAGGAGGGATGAATGAGCAAATTTGAAAATGGGATGATGTAGAGGCCATGATATGGTGGCCTGCTCTTACAATACAGAGCCAAGGGCATGAGTCAGAACACCCATTTAATTTCCCATTCCAAAGACCGCACTCATTATAGGGCAATGTCCCCTTCACTACACTGGGGCATTAGGGCTTGTTTTTTACAGGGGGAAGAGGGCTATTCCTGCAACCCTACTTTCAGAAGCATCAGAAGCAACCTTGCTTAGCTTCAGAGGCCAGTAAACAATGTGATGTAGTCATTGCCTGGTGGGAATATGGGATTGAATAAAAAGTTCACTTCAAAGGTTTATTTGCCATTTGCAATAACAAGTTATGGCAATGAAATGCTTGGACTGAACATGATCAATTATTTTGCATTTCCTGGACATTATATTAATAGTTACAATATTTTTGGTGTCCTGAAATAGGGTTCACTATATATTAAAAGCAGTGTCAGGTCAAAACAGTGAAAGGAATATGTACAAAAAAATACCTCAGGAGCTATATAGTAACTTCATAGTATTTTTTATTTATTTATCCAATCCTTGGAGCACTGAACAATGCACTCAATGCAAAACGCATTCACTGTAATAATACTCATGCCAGGAACTGTACGTTATTAATCAACTGTGAAAACACTCCCCAACCCCAGTGAAAAATAATTAACTTATTATTTTCTATCAAGATTTGGAACCATTGTATACAACTCTTGGGGAATGTGTTTCTATGAACATTCAGTAAAGGTAAGGAATATAATTGGTTCCTATGAAATGCCTATCAATTCCCCAAAACCATCCTATATGTACGAGTGGTTCCTATTGAAAAATCCAATATAAAATCTCTAATAACAATCCTATGGAATGGTTACAAATGAATATAAGATAACAATTGACTTTTGACAGATTTTAGAAATCTGGTGAAGTTTACAGAATAAGATACATTCCCTTAAGCCCAGATGCAAAATATACAGTAACTATGAGTAATTACGTAAAAATAAATCTTACACAAACAGGCCGTTATCACTATTTTCCAATTTTATAAGTGTTAAAAAAAAACGGAGACAAATTGGTTTCAGTATGAAAGTCGCACAGCCAGTTTTATCCTCAGACAGCCCTAACAAGGACTCAGCCAAGACGTTTGGTGTGACTTTTCTATTGGTTTGCAAAGCCTAACGTCCACATGCCTACTGCGTTTTTAAGCAGAGGTGAAACAATCAAGAGAGCTACTACCTGTAACCTAAACTACTGCACTGAGATAGCTGCCATGATCCTGCCTGCCTGCACTGTGACCGTGGGTTGTCATGTTTGTTAGTTTTCCCCCCGAGGTAATCTGATGTGATTTCATTTGCAGGTGATGATGTATACACCCCATTGCGATGATTCACCTCAGGGGGTAAAGGGCTGGATGAGGACAGAGAAGGTGTGTGGGGGGAGACATTTGTGTTATTAAATGTCAAATGTCTGTATATGCACTTTGTGACAACTGCTGATGTAAAAAGGGCTTTCCAAAATAAATTTGATTGATTAATGTCAAACGTGCCAACGCCAAATCATACCTCTGTGCCTGAACAACAGAGAGCCAGCATGTTCTTAGATATCCAAAGGGGCTGAAATTACGTTTGACAATATTGAAGTAAACATTGGCATGCAATATTATTTCAGATATAGTGCAAACGTTTTAGTGGAGGTTTGGGTGGAGAGAACACAGTTTTATTGGAGACAACAGTTTTGGACAACTGTTTTAATGGAGGTTTGGGTGGAGAGCCCACAGTTTAAATGGAGACAACAGTTTTGGACAATTGTTTTAATGGAGGTTTGGGTGGAGAACCCACAGTTTTAATGGAAACAACAGTTTTGGACAAGTGTTTTAATGGAGGTTTGGGTGGAGATCCCACAGTTTTAATGGAGACAACAGATTTAGAGAAGTTTTAATTGAGGTTTGGGTGGAGAGCACACCGTTTTAATGGAGACAACAGTTTTGGACAACTGTTTTAATGGAGGTTTGTGTGGAGAGCATACAGTTTTAATGGAGACAAGAGATTTGGACAACTGTTTTAATGGAGGTTTGGGTGGAGAGCCCACAGTTTTAATGGAGACAACAGTTTTGGACAACTGTTTTAATGGAGGTTTGGGTGGAGAGCCCACAGTTTAAATGGAGACAACAGATTTAGAGAAGTTTTAATGGAGGTTTGGGTGGATGGCACACAGTTTTAATGGAGACAACAGTTTTGGACAACTGTTTTAATGGAGGTTTGGGTGGAGAGCCCACAGTTTTAATGGAGACAACAGATTTAGAGAAGTTTTAATGGAGGTTTGGGTGGAGGGCACACAGTTTTAATGGAGACAACAGTTTTTTAATGGAGAGAAAAAATGACCGGTTCTAATGCTAGCAGTGCAGTTAAAGGCCTCTGCACGTAGAGAGCAGGTCACATCTGTGGACAGCAGTGTCTGCCAGAGATCCAGAGGGAAGGCCAGGAGCAGGTGATACACATCCACTTAAGACAAGCCAAAACAATGTCTAATCCTGAGGGGAGGTATTCCCTCTGTGAGGGCCGCATGACAGGTAGACCCTCCCCACCACAACCTTCTCTGCCCAGGGTGCCGTTGTGTGTGTGTGTGTGTGTGTATATATTAGTGGGTGTCTGTGTTTGTGTGTATGTATAAGTGTGTGTCTGTGTTTGTGAGCATAAGAGCATGTGACACAGAACAGGCTGTGGAGGAAGGGAACTAAGGGCAGGGTGGCAGTGTTCAGAGAGGAGTCTGGTTACCCATACACAAACAGACAGCTTGACCTACAGATCAGGTCTCCAGAGAAGTGAAGGCCATCACACACAAACACACACACTCAGGAACCTAACACACTAAGGCCAATACGCCAGTGTTAGTCCAGAGGTGAAGGATGAGTTATCAATTATTCCTTAAAGGCTGTTTTTGTCAGATGATAGGCCATCCACAGTAGGCAGTGAGATAAAGCACAACGGAGGATGAGAGCAAGATGGATTTCTGGTGGTCCTTCTCACCGGAATTCTCCGGTCAGATATAATTGCAAAAGCACATGAGACATTTGGGGCTAACACTACTCAGCATGCTCACTTTACAAAAGCAGAGTTTCTGAAAGGGCATTGGGGAATGGCAGGTCATGACTTTAAGGAGTCCAAATGGCATGTATTTGGCAACCTGATCCAAGGTTTCAGTTCCGGTTGTTAAAGACCTAGTGGAGCACCGGGACCAGAAAAGGTCACGAAACACTTTTCCACAATGTATGAGAATAAACAATCTGCAGTGAATATAGAAAACACAAATACATTTCAATTAAAGCAAGATTCCAGCACATTTGAGTGTCACTTAGATCAAGCGACGCTTTTTCAGAACAGTGCATATTATTCAGTAGCATTACAATGACCTGGCCAATTAATTTGTGTTTCAGTCTCATGCATGCTGAGTAGGTAGATATATAATTTGTCTATTTGTCTAGGCTTTAATAGTGGCATGCACTGGCTGCGACAGCTTATCCTCAAACTCTTTACTCATGGGAGAATGGAAGAAGCAGGAGTGGGAGCTTTGAAACTTTCCCCTGTCCCTCAGAGGGCGTGTTTAAAATGTTTTTCGGGGCTGGCCCCACAGGAAGGCCCTTTGTGGTCCACACACGGTCCGCTCTGACCCGCTCCGCCGCTGAGGGCCCTATCTTCCCTAACATCAGGCAGATACGCTTTCAAAGCCTGCCCCTGCTGGCCCCCTTTATGGCCACTCTTTAATGGCCATTCAAAAGCGTGGAAATGCGGGTACATAACGGGAGAAGGAGGGTGGAGGGAGAGGAAAAAAACATGGCCGGCTGTAAAAAAACCCATTGAGGCGACCGGAGGGCCCTGCACAGCCATGCCGGAGAGGGGTTTTCTGAAGACTCGCTAGTTATTTGGACGCTGCTGAACATCTGCTCTCAGTGGAACAAGGCAAAGCAAGCCCCCTCACGTCCCCTTCCTCCCGTACCCCTCCCCCTCTCTTTCAGTCCCTCGCTCACTTCCCTTTCACCGTGGCCGTACAATCATAATAAACTTCAGGGCTCGCTCTAATTAGGGCTGGCCATGTCGGCTGAGGAGCGACTCCGTGTGCATGCCTGAGCAGAGGGATTGTGGTTCTCCTTCACGTGAACAAAGAGCCCACCACCGCATCCACTGGGTAGAGGGGCTCCTCTTCTGAGGGGGGGGGGGGGACTGCAACTACACAGCATCGTGCCGAGGGCCGTGTGCTCAATTAGGGAAACGGAGTTTTAAAGTTTCAGAGGTTCAGGTTTCAAGAATGTCAGTGCTTTAGTGATCGCAAACACGTTATGGCAGATGCTGTCGCGGGTGTAGCGAAATGCTCTGTATCGGATACTAAACAATGCAGTCTGCTAGAGAAAATGACTGTAACATTATACAAGAAAGAAAAAGTTTGAAAAATACAGAGGTAAAGTAAAAAATACATATAAATGAGAAACATACACATGCCTGGTATTGCATATGGGTGTGAGTGAAACTGTGTATCCACGAAGTTTGTATGTGTGCGCGTGAGCGTGTGGGTGTACTTATATGAGCTGGAGTGAGAGTTTTGTGTGCGAGTGTGCAAAGTGCTCTATGGTGCAGATTAAAGTGCAGGGCAGATAGAAAGTTCAACAGTCTGGCCTAGGGGTAAGCTCTTTTCAGTCTCTCTGTCCTGGTTGTGATGCTTCTTTATCGTCACTGTCTTTTAGATAGTAAAGACATGACCAGTCCATTGTTACCTTCATGAATTTTCTGAGGCATTGGGATAGCCAATGAAAATGCT
This sequence comes from Esox niger, assembly GCA_016801105.1. Taxonomy (NCBI): domain Eukaryota; kingdom Metazoa; phylum Chordata; class Actinopteri; order Esociformes; family Esocidae; genus Esox; species Esox niger. Next base: position 31,846 of record JACXGJ010000483.1, read on the forward strand.
TTTTTTCACCCCAGTTTTTTTTCCCCCAGTGTAAGGTTTATTTTAGATAGGTGGCGTCTGAGATTTAGTGTACTTAGTGTTTTTTTGGGTGAACATATTAAAAATGAATTAAATGGGAGAGAAATACTATTGTTATGATTTGGAAGTTGTATGAAACTTGAAATGAAATACATTCACTGTCAGTCATCCTGAAAGAATGCATGATGTTAGACAGAGGGAATGTATGATGTATAGATATGCAAATGTCTCAGAAATGCCTGTGACAACTTTTGTGTTTCCTCTCACCCATCGCACTCAATTGTAATGCTCTTCTAAACTTCCTCTGAGTGCTTTGGGTGGTTGCAGTACAACGTCTGTCCACAGGGAGACAAAATGGCTGGTTCAAAGTGAAAATGTGCAGAGACAAACCAGGTTATGACATTTGATATGACCTTATCATATGGTCCCTGTTATCTGGACCATCACACTGGGGCATGGAAGGAGGAATCAGATGTCACACTGCCATGAGAGAACACAGACTGTTCTTTCATAAAGACATTTGACCGTTCATTACAGTGATTAGTGAGAGAGGAATAGAGAGACATACAGATAGCAAGAGATACAGAGGGAGTTATATTTCTCTGTCTACATCTCAGAGTGATGGAATTTCCTCACAGTATTTCAACACTTTCTGTTTTGTATGCTGCCAGCATGACATTAGAAAAGTTTCTTACAAATTCGATCAACTTGTATTTAGAGCCCGGTGTTATAGCTGAGGGTGAGCTTCCAAAAAGGGCACAAACACCTTCCCCCGCAATATAGCACCGCTTTAACCCAAGTTCTGTGTATGTCTTTGTTTGAACAACTCCAAAATCTAAAACTTTCTGTCCACTCACATTCTCCTTAAAATGTTGTTTATTCCTCCTTAAGGACACTTGACAAATAATCTGGTTACTGGGCTGACTTGTGGATCCTGAGGGTATGGGAAAGAGACAAATTTTGAGGGGGGAGGTGTGCTCTCCACCCAAACCTCCAGCCGCTCTCCAGGCAGAGGTAAGGCAGATGGACTCTGGATAAGAACACGTGGAGATGATTAGTCCTCAAATGGCCGCTAGCTGGCTAACCATGTCTCAACTCCCAGGTTTCCTCCAGGCTGAATTCATGTAAATCATGTTAGTTAGTGTATGATCTATCCACCTAATGTCAGTTTGGTTTAAATGGTTTCAGCAGCATGTATTGGGTAGTGCTGCTAAAAAACTGATTTAAAAGTATTTTGGAAGCAAACGCAAACGTTTTTTAAACTTTAAACTACTTTCATTGAAATCTTTTAAACAGCTGATGCTGCTTCATTATGATGTTGTATTGTATCTTGTGTTGACAAACCGTTGTGTTTACATTTGCCAGGAAAATCTGTGTAACCGTAGGACAGAAAGCCCAATTGGGGCATGTTATGTTCAACAGTGGATCTTTCTCGTTGCTTACCCTACACTAGAAAAACAGCCATGCTCCGTTATCCAGCTGGGTCCCATTAGAATGAGCAATATACACACAGGCTTAATTTAGCCCAACACAGAGGCCCTGACACCCATCGGGCATGCCCAGCAGGTACCACACAGGGGTCAGAGGTGACAACCTGCCCTTTGACCCTTGACATGGCCTCTTCCCCACCGTTGGCCTATCCACCTCCACCATTCCATTCCATTCCTCATAACAGCAATCCTGTTGATTCAATTAAACATGAAGAACGCTGTGGCTCATCGGCACAAAAGGTTCCAGAGGACAACGCCAGTCAGCGAGAAAGGGAAGGCAAAAGGGATCTGTTAGAGCCAGAGACAGGCACACAAATGCTCTGTAACCATGGAGGGGACAAATGGGATAGGGTGGGAAGGGGTAGGGGTGAGTGGAAAGAGGTAGAGGTGAGGGGTTGGACAAAGGAGTAATTCTTTTTTGGGGTCCCGGCAAGAATGACAGGGTAAGTCAGTAGTGAAGGACCTGTGGGGTCGATTGGCTACAAATGCATGGATTACCACAAACATGACATTTCATTAGGTAAACATTGAAGGATAAGCATGAGTAACACATTCTCATCTTTGGGTTTGGGGGAAGTGGCTTTCTATTCTGGGCTGTGTCAGTTCTGTGACTCTGAAACAGGGAACGGGTGTGTTGTTGTGCTTCTCTGCAAAATAGGAGATTAGGTGGTTACATAGCTGGTTACATAACTAGCAACAGTTTGTAAGTTAGTAACAAACTAGGCTAGATAACCTGGCTATTTTAAATTAACAACCCCCTACAATCGGTTATAATGTGCACAGATTGATCAAAGCAATTATGACATTTTTCTACTGCAGGATATTAAGATAATTTTAATTGCATGTTACATTTCCTTTATTCCTTGGACTTAATCATAAGGTAGAATGTGTGTGGCCAAAAAAAGTCATTTTGCAGACCCTTTGATCCAGAGCAACTAACAATACTAAATGCGTCTTTCAATGGTAATCAAACTGACCAGCCTGCCACTGTGCGCACCATGCTTTACAATGTATAGTTAATATTATGTCCTTAACAACATGTGCAAACTATTGTGTTAATGTGAAACAGAAGGTATTCACCTGTTTGAATCAATATTTTGTAGAACCACCTTTGCCAGCAATAACAGCTGCAATTATTTAACACTCTGCCAACTTTGCACATCTGGTTCGTGAACCTTTTGTCCATTCTTGTTTTTTTTCAAGTTGGGATGTGGAGTGCTGGATAAACTTTCATGTCTTGCCACAGTTTCTCAGATGGATTGAGGTCTTTGGTTTTGCTGGGCAGTCCTGAAAACACTAAATACCTATGCAATCAAAATGTCAGTAATTAACGTTATTAAAAATATACATAATACATTGGGTTGGTATACTGCCCAGTGACAAGATAGGGTTGGTATCCATCATTATGTCTGTTTAGTAGGAGTCAATATTATGGCAAGAATAGCTCAAATAAACTAAGAGAAATTACATAATTACTTTAAGACATGAAGGTCAGTGAATCCGGAAAATGTCAACAACTTTCAATGATGAAAGTGACTCTCATGAGGACCACCACAGGAAAGGAAAACCCAGAGTTAGTTCTGCTGCAGTGCTTTGGAGTTCCCGGCCTGGGAAATTGGCAATTAACGGAATCTAAGATTGCAGTCCACAGAGTTACCGTAAATAAATGCTCCACATAGTTACCGTAAGAGACACCTCTCAAAATCAACTGTTCAGAGAACACTACCATTTTTTGGCTTTCATGACAGAACTGCTTAAAAAAACTAGTACTTATGGACACCAACAAGACAAAGCGACATATTTGGGGACAAGACATTAGGCTAGCGGAAATCTGTCCTATGGTCTAATGAATCCATATTTGAGATATTTGGTTCCAACCACCGTGCCTTTGTGAGACAAAGAGTGGGTGAATGGATGATCTCTGCATGTTTGGTTCCAACCACCGTGCCTTTGTGAGACAAAGAGTGGGTGAATGGATGATCTCTGCATGTTTGGTTCCTGCAGTAAGTCATGGAGGGGTGTGACGGTGTACACAATGATTTAAGCATCAATTTTTAATATCAAAATGACACTGTACAACAGCAATTAGATCAGTAAGTTACGGCAAGTTCTTTCTTTCATGTCCTTCCACCTAATCCAATGAGCTATGCAATTTCAACTGACTTTAATGAGATTTCAGAATTTCAATTCAGGTTTTTTAGTCTGTTTAAATAAATGTAAATGTTATGGTGCCAGATGAACTAAACACTTTGAGTTATAGTTATGGCTTTGTCTATCAGTCCGTCTGTGCAAGTATTAATGCACGGAGCCTCATATGGATAATTTATTTTGTTGAGAAATTGAACTGTCCATGCGGCCTTCCAAGGATAAGCCTCCCCAGACCATCACTGACCCATCGTCAAACCTGCTGGGTGATGTTGCAGGCAGAAGAACGTTCACCACGGCATCTCCAGAAACGTTCACGTCAGTCACATGTGCTCAGTGTGAACCTGCACTTATCTGTAAGGAGAATGGGGCGCCAATAGCGGACCTGACAGTTTGGTCAGAAACATGCACACCAGTAGGAGGTCATTTTGTAGGGCTCTGGCGGTGCTCCTCCTGTTCCTCCTCGCACAAAGGAGCAGATAACCAGTCCTGCTGCTGGGTTGATGCCCTTCTAAGGCCCTGTCCAGCTTTCCTCATGTAACGGCCCATCTCCTGGTATCTCCTCCACGCTGTTGAGACTGTACTGAGAGACACAGCAATCCCCACCTGCAGGTACCATCTCCAAAACATGGCAACTCACACCAAAACATGCTAGATGGATAAATAGCACTACAGGTAAGAGGAAGAAAATGGATTTCGGGGTGAACTGATTCTCTAAGTTTAAGTATCTCTTGCAAAAAAGCCTGTATACCTTTCATGCAGATAATATTGTTTTTAAACTATCATTTGTTAGTTAAAACAATTCATTCATTTGGTTAATCTTAACTAGAAAAACTGTATAAAGTTTAATTTTGTTAAATAAGTTGAAAGCACAGATCAGGTGAAGTGAACAGAATGCATGTTAATAAGTTATCCATATTTTGAGTATTATACAGACATGTTGACTTACAGTACAGCGAGAAATCCAAAGCTTTACTAGACTCAAAATTATAAGTTGAAACAATTAGTAAATCCTTTTAGGTTTTACTTATTACCTTGAGGCAGCAAATGAAATTTAACTTGGACTGGATTTTTTTTACAGTATATGCAATACTTTGTATACATCAGTGACAGAAAATCTCTTTCAGGTCCAGGTTGTTAAACTACAAATTGTGCAATAGTGCTTGATAACCTTTGCAATACATTGGATATAGCAAACCATTGTTTGTTATATATTGTAGAAAATGATCAGTACAAAAAAATTGCTTCTTTCACGGGTCGTATGCAATCTGTAATATATGCATTGGCTTATTTAGCAAATAATTTACAGAGAGTGACTGTCCCTCAATTTAAGTTGTTACTCAATTACTCCTTGTTTGGGCAGCAATACCAAAACAAGTTGGCTGGTAAAACTGTTTTATTTCGATTAAAATCTAATGAAATACCACATGCATAGACCTTTAATACAATTCAGTGGCATCTGAGGATTGGTGTTCTTGAAATTTGAACAAAAGGTTCTGCTAGAAAGTGTCTGAATGTCCCAAACAATCCAAACTAGCCCCGAGTTCTGTGAAGCAACCAAGTTTACTAAAACAGCACAATTCATACATACAAGCAATTCAATGTGGTTAATAAAGAATAAAAACCCAAATACAAATTGAATAAAAACAAAATAGAATAAAAACATATATAAAATAGAACAGGTGAAACCTTAAACCAGGGCACCGGAATCAGGTGAGGGGTATAACAGCAGTCTGGAAGCTGAGAAAGTAGCACTTAAGGTGATTTAAATGAAAGGTGCTCTTAAATCCAGGCTATGAATTGCAGCCTCACCCCAGTCTAACCAAAACAAACAGTTCCATGTCTTTGTCGTGGCATATGTAGAGGAGTGGGCACACTGCTTAATAGTGTCCTAGTTGCTACACATGATGGCAATGCCTTTATAGTTTTAGATTTAAAGGAAATCTGTAATATAAAATAAATAATATCAGTAACACCCTCAGCATTTCAGCTTCTGTTATAGCCAAAACATCACCATTATGGAATAGAATGAATAGACTTTATACTATATGACTGGTAAAACCAAAATACATTTGGTTATCAAGATGTACTGGCGAACAGTCCCTGAACTGATATTAGGTATGAAATGCCCAAAAACCATTTAACAGACTGAATTAGTCTGAAAACAGACACTTTGGCAGGACAGGTTCTTGTCCAGAATCAGAATCCTTTGATTCGTAATTGACGCACTAACCCTAGTCCACTCAACATTCTCCCCAGCTCAGTGGTCAGGTAGGAACCCTTCCTTTAAAAGACCTGACTTCCTATCCCTTGATACCCTCCTGTGGTCTTTGCCTTTATTTTAATCAAGAGGGGGGCTTTATCTGGGGGAAGTGGTTAGACATAAGCTCTAAAAAAGAAAAAAGAAAGAAAAAAGTAATCCTTTCATTAACGGCAAAAGAGAAAAAAAAGGTATTCAGACGTCCTGGTATTGTAGCCAGATTTCCTCTTTCACCCACAAATAAACGGTCATATCTGCCCCTTTGAGGCAAGAGTGGTAAATTAAAAGTTATTGTTACTTTCTTGGAGATATGGCCTCCACACTCATTTACCAACAATCCCCTCATTCTAGCCTTCTGGGAGATTTATAGGGGAAACAATGGGTGGAAAGTTATTTTCCTCATCTGGAGAGTGCATATGTCAAAAAGTTTGAGGTTAAACTGGAACAATGACAGGTTCTATGAAACAAACAGGATAACACTCTTAGTTTTTTGGAGAACATAAATCTGTCTGCGTACCATAAACAACTCTGTGAAATGTCTCCCTGTCTGTAGCTTTCAACATTTTGTACTTTACAATGTGAAACAATTTATTATCTGAACACTGTGAGTTGAATATTTACAGTTAATTGAATAAACTACAATTGTTCAATATTTATACTACCAGAAGATAGAACTTAGGTAATTCCAAACACATTGATGTACTCAACATATGGTTGAGTCATTGCAAAACTATGAGTAAGACAAGTGAGAACAATCTAATCTGAATCACTCCTCTGCCAGGAGCAGAGTGGATTCTTGACAGAACTTGTGACAGAAACACAAATTAGTAAAGCCAGCAGCTATGGGGCATTGGGTGTGGGGGTGGGGGCTGCTTTTGTGTCAGAAGTGCTGTGTTCACTCATTCATTGCCCAGCTGCAGCCAGTTTCCAGGGTCCAGTTCCCATGCTTAGATTAAATCTCCCAAATGCTAGTGATAAATGAGAGTGTATGAGGAGGTCGCTGATGGAGTGGGGGGGAGAAAAAAGGATGAGGAAAAGGAATGGGTTTCCACTGGCTGGAACTGGGGGCGGGGAGAGGAGGACACAGTGTGGTTTCGTAATCAGCCTAACCAATAGAGTCCCCTCCTCCCATCCTGTAACTTTATTGATTACATTGTGATGGAGGAAAGCCTGGGAACACCATGCAACACTATGCAGGGTATGGCAGCTGGTTCCCTGTCCACTTTTAATCTGCAAACGAATTGTTCCCAGAGAGCAATCAAACTCTGGAGACAGAGGTCATAATAGAGTTTGTGGAGGAGGAACCGTATGCAGTGAGTGCAAAGTCTCTTTTACTTCATATACTTCGCCCTTTCTTTCAGTACATCTTTCTTCCTTCCAATTACACCAGGCAGCAGCCCCCGTTGGGCTCGGTAAAGATGAACTTGGTGTGTATCACTGCTGAACATATTGGTGCTATAAATAACATGCATAGGAACACTGACTGTTTATTAAACGTGGCTCAATGGCAGCCGCCCGTTAGTTATAACCGGCTTTTGCATGTAATATGATCCAATACACAGAACAATGTGCTACATCTATCATAGCAGACATTAAAATCATAAAGTCAAAAAGCAATGTTTGTTTTCTAGACTTTCAATGTCTTTAAGACATTACTCATAGCACATAATCCTTGTAGTAAAAATTGCATAGGTCTTTGAACTGGTTTCCCAAAAAACAATCAGAAGTACATTCACTACAGGCTACATAACATGCATGGGGAAACGCCCCCAAATATATAACTGAGAACTGCCTAAAAACACAAGTAATGAATAAGGAAATACAAATGAAGAGCAGCATAACTGTGGAGGATGTTTACTTAACACACATTCAAACCAGACTGGACGTTTGAAGTCGGTCATAGTTAATTCACTGCTTTAAGAGCAAAGGAGCAGACACAACCTAGTTCCAGCCTCTTTTTATGGTTTTAGAAAGGAGAAGTGAGACAGCTGGAGCTCTGGCTCTGAGCATTTACTTCTCCCCAAAGCAAAGTAAAAGTTCTCCACAAAGAGAGCCAGTGAATGACTTACCCTGGGTTGTCTTGCCCTACGTTCTCCTTTGTGTACCAAGTTGAAAGCAAGAGCATGGAGCATTTGTTTCTGTTCATCAAGGGAAAAATCTGCCTTTAAAGTGATGTCACTGGTGTGGGTGATTTTTTTAATGTTTATTGAAACATGAAATAACTGTCAAACTTCATCTAGTTTGAAGGGAGGAGTTAATGTGTTGGTTTTTAAGGTGTTGACATAAATCCTATTTAATCCTAGGAATGCCTTTCCATTAAGAGCACGGCAGGACACTTCAATTTAACCTGAAACACCCAAACTACAATGAACTTTTGGATGACTTGGTTGCATTGTCTAAATCAGACATCTTCAGGAAAAAAATCCAAGATGCTAAAAGTCACATTTCCTTATCACTTTACAAAGCACGGCAGAGGCCAAGGGCTTTAAAGGGCATGTAAAACCAGGAAGGTTAAAATGTTGATGCAAATATATTTGTACTGGAAAATATTCAGCTTTATGTTAAACTGGTTGAAACAAAAATCTAAAGAGGTATGAGATCTGGGAATAACTCCACGGACAAACCAACATCCCCTTTAAAATCAAATAAAAATCCGGGGGAAATTGAAAATGTAAAGAGAATTTTTAAAACAGAACACTTGTTTTGCATGTTACCTCTGCTTTCAAAACAATACCCTCCTTTGACCATTTCATGTTTAAGCCAAATGGAGAAATCCTTTCCAGCTGGTATTGGAGCACCACATCATATATAACAGAGGTTCTATATGGCCTTTGAGTAGCACTCCTTTCGAAATGTTAAACGCTCTGTGTGTGTGTGTGTGTGTGTCTGTGTGTGTGCATGTGTGTGTGTGTGTAAAAGAAGAATGCTGCTGAGAAGGGTATCTAGCAGACACTACCCTCTACTGGCTGAAAGATGTCACTAAATTAAAAATATTTATTGAAAAACAGTATATTTGTTGCATCATTGCAAAAATATAAACAGCCAACATGTAGCCAATGGTAAATGCATGGTTTAAGTAAGAAAACCATTTCAGAATAAACATTCATATTTGGTTTCTCTTCAAAACAAAGACGACACCTACATAACAGAGTGAAATATCTTAACAGGTGTCACATTGAAGAACTGTCATTTCATATGCAGACAGGAAATTGTGTATCCAAAATAATCATAAAAAATGTATGAATCAATATCTGTTAACGGCATTATGTTTTTTTTGTATGTTATAAAACTTTAATAAGTGTTATACTTTACATGGTATTATTGCTTTGAAAAGGGCAAATAAATAAACATTTTCAGATAAAAATAATATCTAGTAAACTACCTTCAATGTGTTTACACTAAAGGACTGTAAGGTTGCCATTCACATTATCTTCTTGTCTCAGACGAGTATAGTGTAGACAGAGGTCCAATTCAAATCTTCTGAATCACTACTTGGAATTTACCTGTGTGGGACAAGTCAAAGTGGACAAATTACTTAGGGAAACTCAATATTAATGCATGTCCTTTCACTACTAAAGTTAAAGAAATTGAGTAAAGAAGCTTGAATACTATTATACTATTACACTATTATATATATATATATTCAATCGATGTTATCGCCAATATCGCCAGAGGAGATACATTCTACGTTTTAACACATAGTAACAATATGCCAATAAATAAACAAGTATTTCAACATTGCGTGTTTAAGACTGAACATATGCGTTACCTAACATAGTGCCACCCTGTTTCCATCAGCCTAAAGTACAGCTTCTGTGCCAACCAGACTACTGTATATTATCTGGAGGGACTCATTTTACTAGTGCTGGGGTGTATTAATTTGGCCAATTTTCTTCCTAAGGTTTTCTTAATCAGAAGCCAAACGAACGAGACGATAGAGGCTAGAATCTCCGGTATTAGTGTTCAATTATTACGTATCAATTATTAAATCCCACGTTACAGTGTGCTGAGTCAACTCTACGCCATTGTTGCTCTGATATACACTGAACAAAACGCAACACTTGTTTTTGCCCCTATTCATCATGAGCTGACTTCAAAGATCTAAGACTTTCTCTATGTACACAAAAGGCCCATTCTCTCAAATATTGTTCCCAGATCTGTCAAAATCTGTGTTAGTGGGGACTTCTCCTTTGCCGAGATAATCCATCCACCGCACAGGTGTGGCATATCAAGATGCTGATCAGACAGCATGAGTATTGCACAGGTTGAGTATTGCTTAAGCTGGCCACAATAAAAGGCCACTCGAAAATGTGTTTCATCACACAAGTCACAAGATTTGAGGGCGTGTGCAAATGGCATGCTGACTGCAGGAATGTCCACCACAACTGTTGCCCGTGAATTGAATGTTCATTTCTCTACCAAAGGCGTTTCAGAGAATTTGGCAGTACATACAACCGGCCTCCCAATCGCAGACCACATGTAACCACACCAGCCAAACTCCACATCCAGCATCTTCACCTCCAAGATCATCTGACCAGCCACCCGGACAGCTGCTGCAACAATGAGTTTGCAGAACCAAAGAATTTCTACACAATCTATTATTAGGAGCTGTCTCAGGGAAGCTCATCTGCATGCTCGTCGTCCTCATCTAACTGTAGTTCGTCATCGTAACCGACTTGAGTGGGCAAATGCTCACATTCGATGACGTCTGGCACTTTGGAGACTTGTTTTCTTGGTTTTTAGTGTACAGGGCTGATGAAAGACAGCGTGTATAGTGTCGTGTGGGTGAGCTGTTTGCTGATGTCAACCTTGTGGATCGAATGGCCAATGGTGGCGGTGGGGTTATGGTATGGGCAGGCGGGTGTTATGGACAACAAACACAGGTGCATTTTATTAATGGCATTTTGAATGCACAGAGATATCTTGACACGATCCTGAGGCCCATTGTTGTGCCAGTCATCCACGACCATCACTTAATGTTGCAGCATGATAATGCACAGCCCCATGTGGCAAGGATCTTTAAACAATTGAAAACATCCCAGTTCTTGCATGGCCAGCATTCTCACTGGACATGTCACCCATTGAGCATGTTTTAGATGCTCTGGATCGGCAATATATGACAGCGTGTTCCTGGTTCTGCCAATATTCAGCAACGTTGCACTGCCATTGAAGAGGAGTGGACCAACATTCCACAGCCCACAGTCAACAACCTGATCAACTCTATGCGAAGGAGATGTTTTGCACTGCATGAGGCAAATGGTGGTCACACCAGATACTGACTGGTTTTCAGACCGCCCAATACAGTGAAACTGCACATTTTCGAGTGGCCTTTTATTGTGGCCAGCCTAAGGCACACCTGGGCTATACTCATGCTGTCTGATCAACATCTTGATATGCCACACCTGTGAGGTGGATAGATTATCACGGCAAAGGAGAAGTCCTCGCTAACACAAATTTAGACAGATTTGTGAAGAATATATGAGAGAAATAGGCCTTTTGTTTAAATAGAGAAAGTAATAGATCTTTGAGTTCAGCTCATGATAAATGGAGGCAAAAACGTGTTGCGTTTATAATTTTGTTCAGTGTAGATATGACTTGTTTACGTTAAGCTACATTTTACGACACACATCAACAAAAACTCGTCAAACAGTTATTTTGTTGTGTAAACATGCCGACCTCAAAAGCTCGAGGCGCCACCTCCCAAGTTAGCAAGGGTGAAGCCAATTCTGTCGGAACACTATTAAATGACTATGCAGTATGCACGTATCGCTTGAGTTTCCAACAAATGGTTCCCACAATCCTGCGTGGCACGTCTCGAAGTGTAAACTTGGGAATTATTACGTTAACTTACTGCCACAAGAAACCGATTTTTATTTTTAAAATTCTCCCCACAACACCACTGCAAATTAAAAGGCGGTACACCACACATACACAACTTACAGTAGATTGGTGTAGTATGTTGGAATGTGATAAATGTTAAAGAGAATGATCACTCACATGAGGGCATTAGGGAAACCTCAGCTGTCACCACACAGTCCATTCCCAGGTTCGACAAAGCCCCTCTTACTAATCCACAGGAGTATGCCAGATACTGTGGAGAAACATACCAGACAGTAACACCTGAAAATGAGTCCCATATTGAATCTCTGGAAGCCTAGGTTTCATTCTATTTTCTAGAACCCTCCAACTCAACTAGACATTGAACCCAGAGATAGATAGATAGATCTATCTATCTATATATCTATATACATATTTATTCATTGCAACCCTCTAATCAGGGACTTATTTCAACTAGGGACACCAGATGGGAGCAATTAATGAGGTACCACAAAAAAACATCAGGCTCTGGATCTCGTTGGGTAACAGTGGAATACTCCAGGTCTAGAATAACACTAAGCATATGCTAAACAAAAGAACAAACAGGGGGAGCATGCATTTGTCCCAAGTATATCCATAAATAATCATGACTCAGTAATTTATCTTCATTTTACTCAGAGAATTGGGCTAGGGATGCCTGGGAAGTTTTCAGGAAAAACTAGTCATCGGTCAATCTTGTCCATGTACCAATTCGAATTCCAGGCTGAAGCAGAATACAACAGCATGTTCTATCACTGACACTCAAAACCATTTTTTGTTAAGTGAAATTGGGTTTAATTAGAAAGATATTTGCAAGAATAATAAAAAACGGATATGCTGCTGGCATGAGTACTCAACCCCTGTGCTGTTATTGCCCTAATGAGGACAGAGTCACCTCACCAACTGCTTCCCTCCTAAAATCCCTTAAAGTTAGTGTCACATTATACGGATACAACCCCTGTTGTAGAGTGATCAAGATGACACAATGGATGCTTTACCTTCGGAGCGTCCTCAAGGTACTGTTTCCCACTGGATAATTGTGTCAGGAGTGAAAACTTATTGTCTTGCAAAACATAAGTACCCTGTGTAAAAATAAGAAACAAAGACCAGATGTATTTAGGCAGAAAGCCATGGACAGTGTGGTTAATTAACAACAGTATTCCTAGCCATGTGTTGGTCTACATTTTTTAAACTTGGCCACACCTGGTGGTTTGTCCTTAGGTTATCAATTTGCTTTCTGAAGACATTTATCCAGAAGTCTTTACAGATGAATTTCATAACGTCCAAGTCGTCTTTGAAACTGGGCGAATCCTTTGTAAACCTAAACAATTAATAAAACGGTTAACTTATACATTAAGCACATCTATACGTTTCAACTGGGATAGGGTAAAAACACGGAACTTAGGTTAAACTGAAACAGAGTGCCACAAATCAATGCAGTACCTTTCTATTAACCCTTGTCCCACTCTGAAACCCATGCCTTCCAGGGCTGACACACAAGTGGCCCTATCCTGTAGAAAGAGTAAGTACAGTAACTAGATATACTTAAAACAGATAACGCGTTTGCAATTCTACAAACAGATGACTTGCAGAAATTAATACAGCAACGTAATATTGTGATAAATAAACGTACAAAAAATATTTACTGGGTACTGTGGCACATGACGTTAGATTAACCAAGCTATAGCTACCTTGTCCAATTCCCCTCTGGAAGCTTGCTCTTTGTAAATATGGGACACCATTTCCATGTGGAGAAATTCAAAGAGTACGTCGTCTGCCATGTCTGAAATGTGAGATACGTTTTAATAAAAATTGTCAGCCAGCTAGGTGCCTTTCTTAAGCTGTTTAATAAATACATACATAACATGCTAATCAGCTAATTTAAACTTTTAGAAACCGGGGAGAATCGTTGGTAGCCAACGTTAGCCGTTAGCAAGCAAGGTTGATGGAGATATTGCTTGAAACTCCGGGAAATACATCAGAAGTATTTATATATCAGCTGAAATAGATATGTTCATGTGCAACCAGCAAGATAAAAACAATTGCCAATCAATTCAAATGTAATATATTTGCTAGCTACCTAATTTACGGCTCGGTTCGAGTTAATTTCCTCACGATGTAAACAAAGCGTTACTTCCTGAATACGGAAGCCGAGACCGTACAAAAAATGAGAAATGTACAGGGAATGGATTACAGAAATAAAGGAACATGAAATTGTTGTTTCTGAAGTAGACTAGTTGAAATTGCTAAATGCATTTTAAGGAATCTTTTTTTTCCTTTCAAGTGTGCAAAAATACTGATGAGGTGCAATCACGCAATTCATACATGAACCACTTTCCATTAAATGTTTTTATTCTTCAGTTTTAAAAATACAATAGTATGAATTATATTTTCACAAATTCAGTCCATAGATAAAAGTATCATCACAATTCAAGTATACCTCTTTCAATTGTACACATTTGGACTAGCTTTAATGATAAGGTGAATCAAATATAATACACAAGATAACTAAATATGTAGGGACTTGAATGGGCTGATTAAAAAGTAATTATTACAATTTCATTCAGAGGGATCAAATATTTTCATTTTTTGTAGGCATACAGTATTTATACAGCACAAAAATGTTATTAAATTCTACATAGTATGAATACAGTGTATTGATTATACCCTTTTTTCTAAAAAGGAAATTTAATTCACAATTTTTTTAATTTAAATCCACAGATGCCTGACTTAAGATTTTGCATGAAAAGGGTGTTTTGACTTGCAAATAGTGCCAAGTTGCATTACTGCTAAGAAATAATGATACAATTCCAAGATATAAACTGGATTATCTGAAAATGCACAGACTTGTTGGATGAACGATTCTTATCAAATTGCCACTTCATCACTATATTGCACTTACACACTACAGTACCTCATCTTCAGTGAAGCTAAAGCAAAGGGAAACATCTATTGCTTGACCATAAAGAAGACATGTATCCATAACAATAGTTTGTAAACAGTTGTGCAAATGGAGTTCTACATGGTCCGTGTTTAAACTCAGTATTTATTGTACACATGTAGTAACACAAAAGAGGCAATTTTCAGGAAAGGGGACATTTGGAATGAGGGACAATTTGGATAAAGCATTCATTTCACGAGATTTCACTAAAATGTGCAAGTTGATATGAATACCATTGTCATCTAGAACATGTGCTTTTTTGTTGTAAAGAAATATCCTCAAACATTAATTTGGGAAAACCGCAAATCTAAGTGAATGATTACTGTGAAATTGGATTCTCTCTTTCCAGATTATATTAAGTTACACTCCATACCATGCTTTGTAAAAATGCTGTAGACAGTACTCTTAAAAATATCTGATTAAAACATCAGATTTTTCACTTCTGCAAATTAAAACATTTGGAAATGAAAAATAAAACTGTAGAACAAAGTGAAAATGAAATACAAACTAACATTTTATAATTTTTTTCCTTTTTATTTTACAAGACATTCTGGAAAAGTTTCTTAATTGTAACTCTTCATAAATGTTTTTTGTCTATACTGTCCTCTGTTATAGCATGCCGCTCATCGCATTCCACCGAGAATTTTCATCTTGAGGCAGATCTGCCCAGAAGGCAGGAATTATGTGATTGGTAGCCTCTTGCGAATGCAGAGCTTACATTCAAACAGGCTGCATGGTCTGAGAGGACGTTTGACCAGGGTCACTCATTGTACCTACCTTGATGGTAACCCTTAAAAAGCCTAACCTGCTCAAAGCAGGACAAAACCAAGCAGCAAGTTCAACCACCAACTGAAGCTTTAAGAGCACTCATTTGCGTTGTCAGTTAAGCAGGATCCCCTTCTGCGGGCAAGAGGGAAGCTGCTCCGAGAGGGACTGTCTTTGACATTCAGACGCCCCAAGGTCTGTGAGAGACTGTCTTTGACGTTCAGACCCGCCATTGTCTGAGAGCTGAGGGTTGGTTGTCTCACTTGTCAAGTTGCCATCCCGAGAGGGTGAACCTTTGTGCACCTCCAACAGGGAAACTGTCCAAGAGGGAGATGTAGGTTGTGAGGGCGAAGCCTTGCATGAGCATGGCTGTTGTGCCTGGGTCTGGACGTGTTCCACCCCCCTCAAAATTCGCACCAAGGAGTTGTGGACCTGCTGGCTGATAGGAGTGTCACTGTCGTCGGATTCTGTCTTGACTCGACGGCCTGTGGAGAAGTTAGAGAGCTGTTCCAGGACCTCTATCTGCCGGTCCATCATACCCAGCATGCTGCAGTGGAAAGCCCTCTGCTCTGCGAGCTGCTCCCCTAGCTGATGGTTCAGGATGGTGAGTTGCTGGAGGATCAAGGTGCTGGTGTCCTCACAGTTGCCTGTAGAGAAATTACCCATAGAACACACATATTTGGTAATTTCTGAAATATACTAAGATCCAATACAGTGATAAATACAAAATAAAATTAAAATATGTGAATGACATATTAGTTACAAAGACACATTCATTACATAGATCGTATACCCCCCCAGACACTTTTAGGTACACCTGATTGTTAATATGAATAGCCAAGAAGTGTATAAAGCATACAGACAGGGTCAAGAGGTACAGCGAAATCACCATGTATGAGAGAGGCCGGAGAAGAATGGCCAGGTTTGTTCCAGCTGACAGGAAGTCCACAAATACTGAAATAACTCTTTACAAGAGTGGTATGCAGAAGGCTCCAAATGCACAATGTATTGAACCTTGAAGCGGGTGGATGCAAAAGGAAGACCAAACCCATTATGATAGGTGTGCCTAATATAGTGAGAGGTGAGTGCAAGTACATTCATAACCAAATCAGTTGTAAAAACACTCACCAGTTTGCTCATCTGGACTGCAACTTGTGGGGTCACTGGGTCGCTCATCATCATGTAAGGATGGTTCTGAATGTGGCTCACTCTTCACTGAGTAAAGGTACTCTCCAGACAGACCCAAAGTCATGATCTCTTCGGACCGCAAGGTCCAGCCTTGAGTGCTGCCGTTGGCTTCATCTGGGATGTCATTAGTGTCTTCTCCTTCACCCTCTACAGCTTGAGGGAGGTTGTCCTGCCAAGGGGCCACAGAGCAAGGCTGAGCAACATCTGGGAACAGACAAGTGAGCTGATCAGGCCAAAGCAAAGCAAAAATGTACACAACAGTATTTATTGTCAAGTGATTACAATAGATAAAAGAACATGGCACCATCAGCGTGATCCTCTAGGTCGGAGGGGGTCAACACCACCAAACTGTGTCCGTCTACATTGCCTTGCTCTGGGATCCCCACTCGAGCCCTCCTGGCCAGCATGCGGTCCAGCATACGGAAATAGCGGAACGACTCAATGGCGGACAGGCGCGCTGCAGGGCTACGATATCCCGCTGTTTTAATCTTGCGGTACTTATGCTTGAGGCTTTTCCAGCGGTTACGGATCTGGTTGACGGTGAAGTGAATGTCTCGCTTGCCGAGGCTGTAGCGCAGGCGGCGGAAATGCGAGTCATTACGTTGGCGCTTCTTATCCAGCTCGTGCACCAGGTCCAGCTGCTCTATGAGGGCCAGCATGGCAAAGGTGTCCGACTCTGTCCACCACTTGTTGGGCCTCCTCTCGCTAAGGTCCATGGTTTCTTTGTCCTCTCACTGGGTATACCTGCTCTGACAGCAGCCCCCTGGGATCCTCCTGGTTAGAGGTATTTAAAACCACATTGAAAAAGATTCTATGTAGTAAACTAATGTAATGTATGTTTATATGAATGGTACTGTTGTCAAATGCTTGCTAATATAATTGATCAAATAGAACACCAGAATGCAATAAAAAATGGCAGACAAGCATACACACACAGTGTATATAACACACTTTCAACATCAACAAGCAGCAAATAATATTCATTCACAGAAAAGCATTAACACCGAATTATGCCAGAATAAATGAGTCACCACATCCAAAATTGATTTTAGATGTGAATTTCACAAATGAATATTGCCATAAGACACTGCATATGATTAAGCTACAATGTATACGCAAAAGTACACTATCAGTTTCTTTTACAGTCAGTTTGAAATTCACACGGCAGTAAATCCCAATTTTCCCACGTCAGTTCCACTCAGAATAGACATTAAGTAATTTTACGTTCATGCAGAAATAACGGAGGAGCATGCCATTTTCTGCACGAAAAAACACGCTATGAATAACTAGCTAGCTAGCCATACAACCGCCGTTTCTTTTTTGTGCAGTTTATTCACTCAGTGAAATACCGGTGATACACAGTGGAAATAAGACACCTCTATCACACACACAGAGAGATCCATGTAAAACAAGCTACCTAACTGGTCATCAACAGTCTGAACATTGTCTACCTAGTAACTAGCTTCCACTGGCTACTTCAGGTCTACTGCCACTGCCACTGCTCACATTGCCCGCAGCTGGCTGCAGTGGCCATCATTGGCGAATGCTGATGAAGAATGTAAAAAAATGTTTTACAGAACACTGCGGCCACGTCTTTGTGCACTGGTCAGTTTTGTTTTCAAACTGTCGTTCAAAAGTATTGCTATAAAATATCGCTTACTGTTACTGCTACAGATTGTACTTCATCCTTTCATCCCAAAATATTTTACGCAGCGTCCAAGCTTGCTGCGTCGGGAAATCTTGCTTGCGTCGCGCGATCATATGATTGGGGCTTGTTGACATTCTCATTCTCACATGTGGTTAATCTTATTCTACTTTCATTGGACAATTGTCGTTCTGAAAACTCACGACGGTTAGTATTTGCGAACAACGTCACCGATTCGTGCATCTACGAATCATCTTACATTTCAGTGTAGATGGATTTAATAACAATTCTAGTATGAAATAATGTGATCATTTGATCAACGTCTTGCGAGAAACATAAAAAATCTTCCGGGTTACGAAAATGTTGGAAGTTTCAAAATAAAAGAAGTCACAGAATTAGTTCAAAACTGACATAAATTTGATTTATTCATTGTTTAAGAAAATATATCTCTCAAAATATTGACCACAATTAATATTTGTTCATATTTAAGAGTCCATCACCCTTTCCCTATTTTAATACCGTACATAAGGAGAGACCAATAAACCTCAATAAGTCAATCTAATTTAGTTTATAAAGCCCTTTTTGAATTAACAGTTGTCACAAAGTTCTTTTACACAACACCAGGCCTTCAACCCCAAGGAGCAAACAACAGTAGTGTTGAATTTCAGTTACATAACTAGAAAGGTGTTATCATGTCAGGCCTTGTGGCAATACACCCCCACGGTACACATGCAGCTCTAAGGCTCTGGCTCTAGGAGATGACTTCAAGACAAAAGCCAGGGCCTCACCAGGACAAGAAGGATCAGCTCAGTTTTGGCATGAAAGTGAGAATCACTGACCCCCAGGACAGACTAAGGAAATAAAGCGCACCATTTTCAGAGTTTTTAGTACATAACTTTGTTTTGTGTTGTTTCTGATATATATATATATATATATATATATATATATATATATATATCCTAAAACACTGTGATTAATGTTTACTGTAAACGTTTTAAATAAAAATAAACAGAAAAGAATGCCTTAAAGAAGAGAGTATATTTCTTTAAATTAAAAGGTTATGCGAATGAAACCAATTCTAGCGTTTTTACTAGAGATCTCCCACTGGCTCGGCAGGTATGGCTTGTAAGCGCTAGACTTTGGGGTTGAATGGTGAACGAAGTAATTTTGGGTATTAGGGCGGGTACCATACTTGTAACGGAATATATATATATATATATATATATATATATATATATATATATATATATATATATATATATATTTTACGACAGATCTTTATTTTGAAGGATTCTGAAACACGGAAGCAGCCGAACGAATGTGTTTAGCCTTTTCACCCACTTCCGGGAGCTCATGTGATTGTTGTTTTCTGTCCTGTCACGGTATGTTACCTTTTCGTATTCATATTTATTATACCTGATTTGCTCACTGTAGCATGTTGTGGGTTGTTTACGTGTAGATCAGTAAAGCAAACACACCATATTGTAAAGGGTATTCTCAAAATGTAAGTAATTAAAAGTGGCGCGTTTTTAGGTTGTTCGGTGGAATGGCAAGTGACAAATACCAGATAGTGGTGCAAGGAGAGGCATCAGAGACCGATTCAGATGAGGAGGTATACATCACCTCCCTCACTCCCCATTCCAGTGCTGGAGGGCAAAAGGTACCAGGAGAAGCGTCCGAGACTGACAGTGAGGGGGAGGTTGAGAAATCACGGGGATCGGTCCTAACAGCAACCTCTGAAAACCCACATATATTGCGCAAGGATTTGCCTCCTCTGATTGTAATCCGAGATAACCCTGACATTCATTCGGCGGTAGAGAGGGTTGTGTCTAGACCTGAGCACAGTGGTCTGTACTACAACACCTTACTGCAGCAGAAATTACTGGAGAGTAATGCACGTCTGTGCACAGATGTTTCCCAGACAGTCAAACAGGTTTATGGTAATGCAACCAAAGAGATCCGCTTGGCCACCACCCATCTGAACAGCTCCCAGAACGGTATCATCAACGCTTCCCACAGCATCCGACTGATCCTTGAGGACCTTAAGTCTGTCTCAGAGAAAATGGATATTATCACCAGTTGTTACCTGCTCCCTGATATCAACATCACAAGCCCTATTCCTGGACAATGATTCCCCTTCATGGCATGACATGATATATGCTACACAATGGACTGGAATACATTATTTGTTATAGGAACTGGCCTTCATTTAATAAATTATGCACGCAATTAACAATTCTTTGCTCCAAGTTAATATGAAAATATTCACATAACTTTTTGCTGGGGTCATCAGCTTGTGTCTGATTCAAGCATTTGGCAGTTCTCATTTTAAACCATAGCCTACTAGATGTTGCCATATGACATACACCCAACCCTGTAGGCTTAGTGCACAGCCCACTGTCATGGTGTCAGCAATGCACTTTATGTGATGGAATCGCTTTGGTAATTGTTTCATATATGTAGGTCATGGCTATTCTTGTCCTGGAGGGCCAACAACACCTCTGGGTTGTTGTATAGCAATATTGGTTGAGTGAATAAAAAGTGTTTAAGGCTGTCGTCAAGTTAATGGGTGGCTACTTTGAAGAATCTACAATATGAAATGTTCAATTCTGGAAAACATTGAGACCACTGCAAATTGAACGTTTCTGTTCCTCACTCTAAAATTTCCTTTTCGACTTTTATGGAAAGGAAAGAAAAAGGAGCAGTGGTCTCTTAATTTGTTCTGGAGCTGTATGTTGATCTGTTTAACACTTTTTTGGTTGTTACCTAATTCCATGTGTATAATTTCATAGTTTTCTTTTCTTCACTATTATTCCATAATGTGGAAAATTGTTAAACTAAAGAATTATCCTTGAATAAGTGGGTATTTCCAAACCTGTGTCTGCTACTGTAAGTAAATTGTAGGGGTAATGTTGAATGTACACCATAATTGTTTGTCTCAATTCGTTCTTACGTGCTTGCCTATTAATAAAATTTTGATAGAGGGAGTTAAGACAATTTAAGTCTCCTTAGCGCTATGAAATTTGCTGTTTTAAACGAGTACTCAACAATCACCAATGTGACTTCCATCCTTAACAGCTCCCTCACGTAGGCAATAAAAATGCCATTATTGTAGTTGAGCAGACAGAACAAGGCATGGGTTTCACATTTCATCTTCAGATTCAGCAGCTTCTTTATTCATATGACCCAGAAATTGAGTGGAAGGCTGTTCTGGTTGAATGCTATTCTTGGGATGGTGCCTTAATGTCGCTCTGGGTGCTATCCCGTCTATCGTTATAGAAATCCATAAATGGCAAATAAACAAATACATCCTCGTCTCCAACCTGTTGAGTGATGGTCAATGGGAAGTGTATGAACTTATTCGTTTTGAGTGCATTTTTCATCTGGCTTTCCAAGGGTGACATGTCCGACTTAAAGGTACTATTGAAAATGCCTGTTGCCCTAAACCCGAGAGAGGTATGTATCGGAATTGCATTTAGAATCTTATGTTGTCTCAATAAAGTACATTTAAAAAGTGAAATGGCAAAAACAAAATCTGCCTAGACACTGCTTTCTGCAAATAGGTCCCATCTGTCTCGACAATGGGCTTCTGAAATGCAAAGTACGGTAAAACTCACAACGGAGAATCAGCTTAACAATCCATTTCCCATTTTCTCAGTCTGTTAATTTAGTGGTTCTCAACCAGGGGTTCTAGGACAGGGGGTAATTGAGAAGACACATGAGACCACAGGCTTTCTTGTAAAATGCTAATGTACCTCATGGGTTCTTGTTGCAGGTCAAAATTCAATAGGTGGTACTGTTACTGGGAAAGGTCGGGAACCACTGTCTAAATGTTTGATTAATTTTTCTTAGGAATACTTTTAGTCTATTATCATCATAAAAAATTAACTGGTGGTCAAATAACCTTACATTTTAGTCCCGCATGAAAAAAATTATGCAATTGATACACAGCGAAATCAAAACATTTTAAAATGAATTTCTGGAAAAAATAATTCACAAATGTGCATGTTTTTGAGGCATTTCCCTTATTCCCCCACTTGGTACTGACCCTAAGCATGCTCATGTCTGTGGGTAAATTCACAAGCCTTCTCAAGCAAACGTTCTTATCGCTCAATCCCACACTGCATACAATTGAATCAGGTGTTCTACTTCAGGGTTAAAACAAAAACATCTGAGGGGGCCAGTGGAGAGGTACATACACATCATCTGTTTTATATATTTTCTAAAGGAAGTGGGAGTGTCCTCAGGGCAAAGGGGATTGGCCACTAGATCAATGCCACTTGATTTAAACCATCAATATGCGCTAATCAACAGCTTTTCTCAATTGTAATTAATGACATTGTTTACCCCTTAAAATGGACAACACCATAAGCTTTTTCTAAAAGTGCTTTCATTACATCTACCTCTAACCCCAGACTGGGGTCCTTTTGACGATCCCCCCGGTGTTTCTCGGTGGTGTTAGTGCTGTCTTCACTATCTTTGTTTTGTCTTATATGCTGACTGCTGGCAGCCTTGTAGAATCCCTCACACTTTATGAGTCACAACCAACATGTCAGACTATAGTTTTGAGATAGAACCCAGACACCCTGATGATTTGGGTGGATATCATCTGCCTTATAAAATGAACTTTGCTTCCAGAAAGTATCGAAATTGTCTGTAAAATGCACCCCCAAACATCTGAGCTAATTCTGTAGCTGAGCAGCAACTGAAACAATTCCATAAAGGGCCTCCAGTGGTTGTTTGTCTTTTCTATACAGATCACTGCACTGTCAGTTGCTCTAGATAACTATTTCTAAAATGTAAATATACATTTCCAAATTTAAAGTGTTATACAATTTCATATCATTATGAATCCTGTAAGATATCCATTGGTTTGAGAAGCTATTCCTTATGCAGAGTCAATGTCACGTTATGCATGACTGAGTATGTGGCTTTACGCCCAGGAAGTGTGAGCTGATAATGGTCCATTCTCCCAAGGTCATCGGAAGAGCATCTAATTTCTCAGCTGTTCCCATTAACCAGAAATGGTCCATCGAGAAAATTCTCTGTCAGCAGCTGCTGGTATTTCGCTGTAGTGTTGCTTCTCCATCCAGAGCAAAATGTAGACAAAACATTGTGAGGAATATTGCTACATTTAAAATGTTACAATTAGACATGTTTGGGCATCAATTGCCTATTCAAATATGCCACAGGGGGTTAATGAAAAAGGTTACCGCGTGTGGGAAGTTCCACTATTGACAAAGGCGTGCAAAGGACTGTCGTTATGTTGCTGGTGTGAATGCTCTGTTGTGAGGTGAACGCTATTAACACACTTCTCTACTGAAAGAGTTCATTTCAAGGTCACTGACTTGGCATTAACAAATACATAATAGCAGCAGTGGAAAACTGTCCAGCTGTTATTGGGGCATTGAGTTCTGTTATGACATAGTAGTCTGATGTAAAGGTACATTATTTTAATGCACTAATGGACTTCGCTATATGAATTACATAACTATGTACCACCTCTTTGTACATGAGTTTGTGCACTGACCACTATGACAGCGTAGCCTTTATCATGCAATCATTCAAATAACGTGAAGGTATGACATTACAAACACTTCCTTGTTTTGTAATGACCTCTTTGCAGACGTCATCCGATCCTCTCTGAGCATGTGCGGTTCCACACTATCCCCACGGAACACATCCCATAAGGTCATGGCCTGGTTGATTTGACTTACGGGGCTGTTAGTGTCAGGCGTTACATAGCCGTGGGCATTGCAGGATCCAGCACAGTTGTTCAAGGCAAGATGTTGGCCAGCACCTCCCCGGCAGCATTACAACTGCCTTTAGAGAAGCATACAATTCATTGTGTCTATGACACTGACTGTCACCCAAGTTAATTATTTTCTCAAATGCACATGATTTCCCGCAAGCAAGTTTATTTATATAGCACAATTCATACATAGAAGCAATTCAATGTGCTTTACAGTGAACATAAAAATAATGCAACAGAACCAAAGCAGTCAGATCCATCATCAGCAGATTGTTACATTTACACAGAGGTTATTCCTCTGATAGCACCAGAACTTGCATTACAATTGGTAAAAGATAGCAAGATATACATTTAAGAACAAAATAAATCAAGAAGAGAAATATAAAATACAGCATAATAATAAAACCTAGAATAATAAAATAGAAATAGAATATAAAAACATAGAAAGCTGTAAGATTAAACAGTGCTGTTATAAAAACATAGGAAGATATAAGGCTCACGGTGTGGTTAAGTTTAAGAACTCAGTTATAGGCAAGATAGATTTGAGGGCTCTGTTTGGGTTATATGGCATGTATTGCTTCATTTGTTAGTGCCTAAGACTTTCTTAGACCTGGTTTCATAATAGAGGATAATTTTCTAGTAAGTCAGTCTTGCTTTTGCCCTTTCCAATGAAAGGCAAAAGGCTGTTATCAAGACTGCATTTTTTTGTCCATTAGCAAAGGATATAAAAGCTCTGCGTTGTGAGTCAGGCACTGAAAAGAGCAGGGTGACCATCTTTTTTAGGATATCATACCTGCTGTATGTCTGCTCAGTGATCCACATTGTGCTCTCCAAATAACGCAACGCCGCTCCACCGGTCCACAGCTAGAATGGACACAAATGGGACATTTTCACTTGGTCAGCATTGCAATGGCCATCGATTCCAGCACAGTAACCCAACTGCCATTTTTTGGAAACTGTGTAAATAGCGCAGGATACATACTCCAATGCTGACCAGTACAACTACAAATACAGCTGACCAGTACAACTACAAATACAACAAACCAGTTAGAAAAACACAACTTTCTAGCTGCTCCAACCACTACTGCTTGTGACTTTCTTTGGGTAGAGGGGCTGGTTGTCTCTGTAGAGACCCATGGGAAGTTACCCAGTCGTCCTGAATGGCAGCGGCGGATCTCCCGCTCAGCCCAGTGTTTACCACTTCTTGAACCTTATAAACATTGCCCTCACCTGCATACTTTGCTCCTCTTCCTCCATCCACACAGGAAGAAAAAATATCACCAAGTTGGCCATCCATAAGGAAGGAGGACGCTTCCTCAACCTGCGCTTCTGTTCTCTCCCCTCCAACTCTCTGCACAGATAATGGGATTGGAGATAGAGCAATCCACTGTACTGCTAATTAGCCTTTTAGAACAAACACTAAAAAAGTTAACCAAAGTGTTGAACTTACTCTTTATCTTCTTTAGCAGAGTTCCAGTGCAGCTGGGGCATTGGGAGAATATACATACATTGGCCATAGGGACCTGGGACTTGATCAATGTTCTGGATAGGCAGTATGCCTACACCATCCACTAATGCACCTTGTTTTATCAGTATGGAGGAAGTGATCAGTCAGCCTTTAACTGTATCTGAATTAAACACGTTAGTTACATGTAATAACTTTCTACCGACCTTCTCCATCCACTTCAAAGATAACGTGTGGTTTGGAGGGGCTAAAATGCAGCAATTCTTTGACACTGGTCCAAATCATAGGGAGTAAAAGTTCCAAATATAGTGCAGGGAGTTGACATAACCATAACCATAAACACAAAGACATATATTATATGGTGTGGCTCAATGACAACAATTAGAGTTAGTTGAAAGTTATATTCAACTGTAGCAGTATGCTTTAACACTTGGCTACTCCTGACATGGGGTTGCAGATATGTTAGAGCATGAGTTTGCACAGTAATTGTCTTCATTAAAGTGTGTTGATGCATCATTCTTTCAGGTCTGAATTGCATACAGTAATCACCAACTGTACTCACACAGATCCACCTGCTTGTTGTGTATGCCTCAGCAAAGTACAAATAAAAGATCAATTTTGTACATGACATATTCGTCATAGACCTTTGGAGAACATAAAGTAGTTTGAACAAAAAAATATCTCATGGAACCAATAACAGCAAAGTTCCTAACACCTGGCTGAATGTTTATCCAAATTATCTGGATTATTCCAGAGTCATTCCATTGTTGAGTCCTACCACAGACCTATAGGTACCATATTACCTAGTTTAAAAAAAGAAAAAAGAAAATCAGGTACTCCATCCTTGGATGAGATATTTTTCATACTTCTACACAATTCTTGGCAAAGGAAGGCAGAAGGGCTTCACGAATTCTTGATTTCAACAGGTATTCTTTGCTCTTTCTCTCACTCTCTTTCTGATCCTATCATGTCCTCATGTTATAGCCATTCCCTGGCAAAGGAAATCTTCAAATAGCTTTGACATTTGCACACTGTCCTTGCCAACCATGTAGGGAAATGTTGTGATTGATAGCTTTGCCGGAGACCAATTTTTACTCTCAGCTCACAAAGATTCCCTCTTGGTCTAAGGGTTTAGATGTTGGCCTCCCGAGCAATATCAAGGGCTAATACCACCTGTTGCAGAAAGGAGGATCATCTGTGTGTTTTCCTGAAGACAGTAAGAGCACAAATCCCGTATTGTAAATACATAGACCCGTTGCATTCATGATAGGTTAGGCTGCTGTATGTCTTTTGGCAGTGGACCAAATATACACAATGCAACGTCATGCATCTGTAACCGACACATTTGTTGTGAAGCAAACTTTGCTGTTAACGACGGGGGTTCGATATGTGCTACGCCTGTGGACAGAACCTTGTACAGCTTCTGAACTGTAATTACTGCCCTTTAGTATCCTATCACAACACTGAAAAATAGTCCGATATTTTGTGTTCATACAACCACTTGTTTTTTCAATGTGCATCATCTATTAATGAAAATACCTGGAATGCAGTTGAGATTATATTCAAAGTGCAAGTGATTAATGCATTCTGAAATTCTGCATAAATAAGTAATTGTGAAGACCACCACATTCAGGCCACCACTGCATGCTATCTTAAAAAAACATCTCAAGATGTGGCCATGATGTGTTATTCATTGTAAGATAAAACAAACAGTTTTTTATTAATTTGGGAGATTAATTTCACAACACAACCAAAAATATATATTTAAAGGAGAAGTACTACTATACCTAATGCTTGAATAGTTTTAACTGGTGATTTGAATTTGGGGCAGCAGGTATCCTTGCATTTAATGCCTTTGGCCAGTAATAAGGGAGGTTGCTAGATTAAATCCCCAAACCAGCAGGGTTAAACATCTGTTGTTCAATCCCTGAGAAATTAACCCCTACACACATATACGATATACACACAAAGTATATACAGCCATACATTCTCTCTCTCTTTTGTTATAGGATGATTCCCTGACCAACTAGGTGTACACCTTAGAGTATTACAGGGTGCAACGGCCCTGGTTCCACCAAGAGCCCCAGACCATTATGCTTCCTCCTCCATGTCTTTTTCTCATTTTGCCATCTAAGCAATGCATTTCTTACTGCCTTTTGACCTGTCAAACCTGCAGCTTGATGTGTTCTTTTTTCTGTTGAAAGTGATACTTGCTTTCTTTGACCAGTGTTATGCTGTGCTTGAAGCTGTGGTCCTGTGAGCTACATAATCAAACAAGTTGTTGACTCTCAGAGACTTGTGTTTTGATTCTGTTGTGGCACTGGGTCTTTGTGTCCAATCAAACTTCATTATTACTTTTTGTGTAAAGGTAAAATTTGATTTTGTAATATACATTGGGGAGTCATTCTTAAGAAGTTTAAACATATCTACTGAGGTATAAGACAGCAAGCACAGTATAGTATTTACTACAGCATGCAACCGCCTGACACATTTGATCAACTGGTTTCAGGTGGCTGCTGTGAGATTAAAAACATATCACTGCTTGTTGAATTTCCCGATTTAATTTCCCTGCTTCACACACACTGTATGGCTCACATATTGCATCATGCCTGCAATGAGTGCCTAGCCTCTGCCTGCAAATGGTGCCTTCAGAACTGTGCATTCATCGCTGGTAAATTAATTCAGCCGGGAAACTAATTTAAATTCCATTACTGACACTTTGCAGGGGAAAGAAAAGTGCACGAGAATCAGATAGGATTGTTAATGAGTGGTGTATCCTCTAGCACAACTCCTCTGAGATCTGCTGTCAAACACAAACTGCATCACACTAAATTGATTTTTTAAAAACAATAAAAAAATAAAATAACAAACAGTAACTAAAATGTGGTCTTATGCATAAAATACATACAGAATTCCATCTCTACAGAGCTTTATTTGGTATTTGACATGGCTGGAAAATTTATTATAAAGTGAAACATTAAAAACATTCACAAGAGTAAACAGCAGTTGAATGTATTGTCATACCAACAACACTTGATCTTAGAACCAATATGAAACAGAGAACTGCTAGGGTGTTTTGATGGCCTGTGGCCACTGTCACTTAAACCAAATATTTTGAAATTATATTTTGCATGTATTATAAATATTGTGATACTTGTGGTCCCCGGAACACACTGCAGTTGTGACTTGGAATTGCATATAAACAATATATTATAGGGACAATCTTGAACGGTTCCCATAACTTAGTAATAGTAGCAATAGGACCATAACATCAAATATATACACAGCCTCTTCTCCTAAGCAAAAGTAGGGCTTTTCTCTTGTAATCAATTCAGTTAGACAAGGCATTATCTCTTTTGTGTTACCCCATCAGGAGATAAAGATCCATTCTCATTCTTCTTCTTGCTGAAACTCTATGGTCAGATAATGTCTGTTTCTTCTCACTCTTTACTGTAGGGGGCTCTGTTGTTCTGCCACCAAGTTCTATTGACAGGTTGTATGTGTGCCCACATTGTGGAGGGAATGAATCTGAAGCATGAATCTGTACCATGACTAGGTGAAATGGTTGGATTTTGTAACCGTCTCGACAATTAGCATGCGGAAAAGCCCTGCGGAGTCAGAAACGCTATCCATTCAAATGTGGTGGGAAAGTTACGTAAGAAAGAGATAGCTCTGCTGCTGCCAATCAGCTTTTCCTCTGAGTGCATGAAAAATAATATTTTCGAGCTGCTATGCTAAGTCTTTATTCTAACGTCAAACATGGTCAGGGCACAAATACAAGTAAGAATGTTTAAGACAAGGATGTAGTCAAATTAACGTTTACTATAGCAAACTGTTCTGTCTGAGAAAGTTGTAGATGTCCCCTCTACTGAATTAGTGCTTAATTTTCGACATCACGGTACATATTATGCATCAACATTAACAATAAACATGTTGACATTCTAAAAAATGGGCAGCTCAGAGGGTAACTATAATCTTGCTGTTTCCACTGCATACTGGCCCTTGAAAGGCCTAACATGGAGTTCAAACAATAACCAAGTTCCAGTCCCGCTACTTGGATTAACAGCTTAGAGTTGTGGCTTGAGAAACATAACCTCTTTCTCACCGTCTTTCAAATTCGTAGACAGCCGCCGAAACAAATATGGATGGAGCGACTTCACGTTGACCCGTTTAAGCTCCTTGCTGGAGAAAGTCATCATGTGATGATCCATCAACGTCATTGTTATGCAATTTATCATCCTGAGAGGCATCCAGTGCAAGTACCCCTGGCATTGGTTTGGTCTGTGTCAGCTGAGTGTTTTCTGAGGCGTGTTCTGGGATGAAGTATTGATGAGAAAGTATGACGCAAGTCTTTGAAACCAAGTCCTGACCAATGACCACGAGCACAGTCATCCATGTCTTTGGTACAGTGGCAACCATTTAACAGGAACCCGACGTGCAGTATTCTATGTGGTGTCAGTCCATCAAGAATAGCTACTTCTGAAATATTGAATGCCATAAGATCCACGTAGTTAAGCAATCGACTGCTCAACGCGTTGTGTATCTTCATATTGCATGTATATAGTGAGTGGTTAAATGGTTAAAGCAATTGGTAAATACATAATCTTGACTGATTTCTGTCCTTAAACTTCAGGCTAACAAGGTGTTAACTCTTGTTTTCCTTGTGTTGTTTTCCACTTTAGTCTTTTTCAAGTGTCTGACTTGGGATAAAACCAATTAACTTGAGACATCAAAGACAGTTGATTTGACCCTGTGGCAGTGTGCTTCTTTTCTCACAACCTCAGAACGTGTATGGTTCACACACGCCACGCACGCACGCACGCACACGTGCACGAAAGCAGTTTGTACTGAATTGAATGACAATGTTGTGACTCCACTGAGCAGGGGTCAGTTTACATGGCTGGTGGGACAGCGTTCAGAGAGCTAATGCCAGAAATATGCCAATCTATCACTTAGTTAAGGGAAAACTTGCAAGACTGCCAGGATCAATCACATCCATGATATCTCTGCACCTTGGGGACACATTGTTATCTGAGACATTGAGTTCTAACCTAATACCAATTGGGGCACTTCATCTGGCCTGTGCTCAAGCCAGAATATTCCCATTAGAGTGAAAGACATAAAAAATCAACAATGTGGCTAACAGTTGCCATCCGGCAATTCCTGGAAATGCCAGATGAGCTGGATATTATTTTAAATGTTTTGGTTGGTGGGTAGACGTGTGGAAATTGCCACACAAACATGGAATGAGCTAAAATATTTGGGCAGTCTGACAAAGTGAAAACCAACCAAGTGTCAGTGCAAGTTAATCTGGCCATAAGAAATCGACACAGCCATAACATTTGGTGTGCCAAGAACAACTGTTTTGGACAGTGAATGAGGATCCTGACTCACAGAGGAACTGTTGCTAAGGTATGTTAACCCTGATGTAATGGCCACATTTCCAATTTGCCCCTAATACAAACATGACTACCTAATCATCAGGGCCCAATTGGCTCATTCATTCCCATGGTAAGTAGTCCCCAGGTGGTTGCTGTAAACGAGAATGTGTTCTTAGTCAACTTACAGTACCTCGTAAAAAAAGATAAATTAATAATAATACAATTTAACAGGAAGAAGAAAGCACCAGTGAGCTCAGCAATGGCCAATCACATGGTATTCCAAGGGTGACCTCTAAAGTGGATGAACAAACAATGCTTATCATAATTAAGTAAAACAACCCATAACTCTCTGACAAATCAGGAACACTCTCCAGGCGGTAGGCTTGAATGTCTTCAGAAGCCCTTAACAGCTGAAACACAGAGGCTGGACGTCAAGCTGCAACAACAGGAGTTAGCCTATAAAAACACAATGTGCCTAAAAATGGTTTCCTGATAGCCTGGATGTAACATGCCATCAGCAAAGAGACTTCCACCAACTCCATCATCAGTAAGGTAACCAAGATATAAAAACAGGAATGGTGCCCAAAACAGTACAGTGGACAATGTCACCTCTCTCAAAACGTTACAATGTTTTATCCAAAGTAAAATCTATTATTATATGTGAAGAAAGTGTGTGCCCTGTACCTGTGGATGTTTTAAGATTCATTTAGTGAACGGGCCTCTCACCTCCCCCTCCTTGCATTCTAAACGTACAAAGGCTAGTTCATTCTTTGTCTATCAACATGTCTGTAATCAGAATGAAACAGAATTGAAGATAACTTGCCACATTCAAGTAAAAAATAACCTTATCATTTCAAAACACAATTGTGGGAGAAACACAGATTTGTATGTTTTGTTGCCTTATTGAAGATAATGTGTTTTATCAGGTGTTAAACCCAATTAATAACTTAACACTAGTTCACATAAAGATGTTGTGAATACACTGTTGTTGTTTTAGTCCATGTAGAATTCATTATATAATCACCAAAAAGTGTGTGTTATACAATCAAATGTAGTTGGTTAATTGCTTTACATGGATAGGTCAGATATTTTGATGAATTATCCCTATATTCTAATCCGGTATTTAGGGACAGGTGGATGCATTGGACTCCTCACTTCTGGAGCAGGAAATGTGTACATTATGTTGATATTTCATGAAATTCACACAGACACACAGACAGAGACACACACACACAGTTACTCTTTAATATAATTACCTGTATTCTGTGGTGATATTAAATTGTGTAAAGGATGGTCAGCTCCAGGCATAAGCAACATAAGCGATTGCTTAAGGCCCCCGACTGCTAGGTGCCCTCTGACGTCTAGGGTGCCCCTGACCAATATAGATTTTGCTTAGGGCCCCCAAAAGCCTAGAGACGGCACTGGTCTAAAGAAACAACCAGCATGTATTGAATTAAATAGTGAATTCTTATGAAAAGCGGTACAGTTGAGATCAAATCTGGAAGTCAGTGTCTCTGCACCTCATTGCCCGTTTTTTCTGTAATTCAAGATATCACGAGGTTAGGAATATTTAAGTATTTTTCCCATGTCAGGTTTTATTAATCCCTCCGTGTCAGGTTGTATTAATTAGGTTGATATGCTTTTAGCTATAAGGATTTATAGATATCTAAACTGTTAGGCAAACAGATGTTTACTGATAAGAAAACACATTCTCAGGTTTCCATCTTTTAGTTGGAGAGGCAAATACCAGTCTAAGTAATACCTTTTTGCTGTGGAAGCTCTAGTTACTGATTAAGGGAAAGTAGCACTGTGTTTAACAGAATATGCCAGTAGCTGAATGCCAACCATTAAAATACTCCAGAAGAATTAATATCTTTCTGCATTAAATAGCAGCCGGAACACTTAAAAGTGACTCAAACCATTTTCAGTAGTGCTCCAAGTTCTTCATTTAGTGGTGTTATGACATAACATCTAAGAATGATTTTCCTTACTCCAGCAAAGTTAACAGTTTCATTCCCTTCAAGTTTGTAGCACCTAAGTAGCCACCAGTTTGGGTGTTTCAAAGCATTTTGTTTGATCAGTGTACTCCCAGTGTCTTGCATGGTGTATAAGAGGGCTTGGGTACATTCAAACGAATAGTGGTCCATTCAAGGGCTTTGAAATGAAAACCTCAATATGACTGGCCTTTTTTTTTAAATTGTAGAATTTGAAATTCAGTTCACCTTCCAGAAATCGGCTGCCTGAAATCGGAATTGAACCGGACGATGGTGTTTGGTCAGGGTGCATGTAACGTGTTTTTTTTGGATTAGTGCATGCTGGGATGTGGGCTGGTGTGTAGGACGGAATTCTAGTCCCAGTCTTCTCTGTGCACTGGGAAGTTCCGTCGGAAGATGCTGTGTCACGCTCCTTCTCAGGCCGGGAGTCTTGCTCAACCCTGGTAATCATGGTGGGACAGTTGTTATGGCAACAGTGGGGTAAAAGAGGAGTGCGAGAGGTCAAATAAAAGGAAGCTCTCTGCGCCAGGGGAGATGAGTGTAGAGAAAATATTCCTGACCAAGCTGGAATGACCACAGAAGGAGAGAAAAATGTCTTCGTTGCAAGCAAATGGGAACAAGATTGGTATAGTATATCAAATGTTTCACTGTGGTGTTTCCAGGTTAGAGAAAGACACCCAATAACAAATTGTTGTTGTGGGATTTGCACACAATGCAGTGTTTGCATTTGCATCACATTTGACCATGAATACATTACAGGTAGGAGAAAAAATCCACTTCATTAACCATTAGGGAGGTACAGTACAAGCCAAGCAAACCCACTCTGTACGACTGAAGACCTACCCATGCCCAAAGCACCTCAGGTGGGTGACACTGATGCTGGATGCTTGTGGAAACACTGCAGGCAACATTGACCTGTCTTCTTCAGCCAGCCGTGAATTCACGGGACACATCTGTCGCTATGGAAACTGCCCTCTACTTTGAGAATGAGGAGCATCTCTTGAGATTTCTATCTATAGTGATATAGGAGGAAAGTGATGCATTTGAGACTTCAACTCTATACCCCCTCAAAGCATTAGAGAATCAGATCACATTTGTTTAAAAGTGCTTGACATCAGATTACAAATGTAAAACACGCTTATTACTAACATATTTAGAAATGGAGCTGTACCATATCAATGCCCTTATAATCGTCTTGGTTTTCCAAGACAAGACAGAGATAAAACTTTGATAACATGTAGTTGCAGTTTTCTCTACTACCCCTGAGGGAAGGATCTCAGAAACCAAAGCTTCGAAGAATTCACTGCTACAGTAAAAGAGGGTGTTTTAGCTCAACATTAACCTTTTGAGATTAGAGTCAGGGAGACCAAAATTTTGTCAGAAACCATCCTACACAAGCTGATATTAAACCATATTCAATCTGGATAGAAACCTGCCTTTAGTGACACAAAAAGCAAGTTTTTCCCGCCTTGCTGATTGGGTTTTCAAATAAATTGAGATGTTTGTCTGTTCCACATGAACTCACCCGCTGTCATGAACAATTGGTGCCAAGGTTTCACTTGGTCTTGGATGTGAAAGCTTTGTCCTTCCTGACACCCACACAGATACTCAATAATACTCACACAATGGGAGACGTTCGAAAAACCATCTATCGGGCCTTGGGCGGGGAACCTGACATTTATTTCTTGACTGTTTACTGTAAAATGGCCATTATGGTTTTGACATTTACAGCACATTATAACTCATGAAAAAGACTTAGCTTACCTCAACCATAAACAAAGTTATTAGGCTGTGAATGTCAGGTATTTTCTAAATAGAAATAAACAGTATAAATCTGAACCAAAGTGTGTTCCCAATTATGTCTAGCATTGTTATTCAGTATTCGTTTTTAATATCTATTTCTTTCATTTGAATATTTAGGCACTTGACTGAAGTTTACAAAAACATACTCACATTATATCCTTTATGCCAGAAACTTTGTTAAGACTTTATTTGAAAAAATAAATAACAATGATTTAAAAGTGCTAACCTTTGAATCTCTAACATTTTGCTGGACCCTATCGCTAACTGAATCTGCATTGTCATTTATCACCATGCACTGAAACTGCGCTAATGTAAAAGATAAATAACCATAAGACTCAGCAATATCACTCCTGAAAATGCGTGATAAAACATTAAAATGGGATGTGTTTGATGATAACCCACTCTTAACAACCCCCAAAATGAAATGGGACCTAGAAGTCCTCTTTAGAATCAATTAGGGTCCTGGTTACACAGTCATGGAGAATAACAGTGACTATCTAATGACACTAATTCATGACATTCCTTCAGTCTGGCTAACAGCCCAAATTAATGATGCAGTGTGTGGGCTAATGAGGAGTCCCTTTGCTCTGTCCATTTCCCTCGTTATAGGGCACACTGATTGCTGATGGCCACTGCGCTGAGCTTCACAGTAAAGACATCGACCTAGACATCCACACTGAAGCGTATATGCTAGTACAGAGGCTAAGTGTTACTCCCCTACCCTGTCTTGGATGGCTGTTGCCTAACATTCCCTTTGTTACATTGTAAGGCCAATTGGAAAGCTAGCAAGAATCCATGATACCACTGGATCAAAGTTTTATTTGAATTCTCTGAATGGACTATTTCATTTTCTCTTACATTGCTTCAAAGTTACAAAGAAAATCTCTGCCATTTTTTAACCTCAATGGCCTAAATTTCCTTTCCTTCATTCAACGGGTAGAATTGAACATCTGGGACAAAAACGACAATTGGACCGACTCTTTACACTGACCGAAACCCATTTAACCCTGGGTCAGCCTCAGTTATAACCCATCTAAAAGGGTCACCTTCAGTCGAAGCCTTCCCATAATAGTTCTGTAACAGATTTCCCTGAAAGGAAAGGATCCAGGGGATGGTTCGTAGACAGGAAAGGAACCAGGGGATGGGTCGTAGTCAGGAAAGGAACCAGGGGATGGGTCGTAGCCAGGAAAGGAACCAGGGGATGGTTCGTAGTCAGGAAAGGAACCAGGGGATGGGTCGTAGTCAGGAAAGGAACCAGGGGATGGGTCGTTGCCAGGAAAGGAACCAGGGGATGGGTCATTGCCAGGAAAGGAACCAGGGGATGGGTCATTGCCAGGAAAGGAACCAGGGGATGGGTCATTGCCAGGAAAGGAACCAGGGGATGGGTCGTTGTCAGGCACGGCACCTGAACAAATCCATTGGAAGTGCATGTGATATCCAATTAGATTCCTTTTTTTTCATGAGACAAAGGTGTGATTATTTTACTGTAAACTATTACCTTTTATCTCTAAACAAATTATTTAGAAAATGAGGTCACATATCTGATGCTGTTTAGGTGAAAATCGTTTCACATGTAATACCCTGACAAACCAGATAGGATCATTTGCAAAACTTAGAGAGACAGAGAGGAGCTGTTTCTCTAGCTTGGATGCTTGGTCTGAAACTGAAACATGGCCTGAAGTGCCTCTGTGTTAGTGTAAAGTTATCAATATTTTAAAAAATTATTTGGACGGGGACATAGGTGATACAGAGCAGGCCGGCCCTCCTAATATCTGTACGTAATGCTGGGCCTGGATCCTGGGCCACCTCACCTTAGCCAACAGATCATATGCAGTCTGCATATAGCACTTCGAGGCCACTGTCAGGATCCACCTGGTGCAGATCTGCATTTGCTTTCATGCCTTTTCTCACCTCGTCTCGTCAGACTGGTTTTAACGCGTCAGGAAGTGGTAGTCTGAGGTTTGTGGCAGTTTGTTCATTGACTTGGCGATATGCATTAGATGATGTGACACGACGTACCGAGAACCCATGTGTCAGTCATTTCTTTCAAGATAGTCAAGATAGCCGTACATATTTATTTAATGTAGGATTATTCCATGGATCTCTTTTTGGGATTCCTTGTCTTTTCTGATGCTGTCATACTGTCTGTACACTGTCCACAGTGGTGATCCTTGTTGCTTTATTGTGTTGTAATATATTTTTCCCTCCACACCCAAATGTTGAAATAAATGTACCCATAACTAAAATATATTGATCTTTGTATAATAATCAGTGTTGAGTTAGTTTTCTTGCAGAACTAATGCATTCTATTAAACCAATATCTTACATGTCAAGAAAAAAAGGGGTTGTTTGAGAAGGGACAGGGAGATAGACCTTTTTGGAACAACAATTATATTAATAACAAATGTCATACTTTAAACATCCTGTTTGTTAAAAGCGTTCTACATATAGTACATACTACTTCCCAGCAAGATTAATTGATTGATTTCATGCTACCCCCTGAAAAATTATTCTCTAAACATATTCAATCTGTTAGTAATTGAAATGATTGCACCCTTAAATGAGATGACTGTTCAAGTTTATATGATTGATATACACTCATCATTTCCTACCCTGGCAATCATTCTGAAGGCAGATTGTTAATGATTAGCTATTTAAGTAGTTGGATAGTCTTACATCACACTGTTGTGGTACTGCATGCCTAAAGTATTACATGTAAAAGGCTAATAAGATGTTTAGGAACTATTTATAGTGGGTTATTCTAAATACCATCGGAATATAGTTATTGTTAGAACATTTCATAGATGATGTTAGGCAAAACCCTAGTGTACCAGGTAGAAGTGTACCAGGTAGAACCCTCTGCAAAGGGTTCTAGCTTGCACCAAGAAGCGTTCTCCTATGAGGACGAACTACATTATCCTACTTTTTCCCAGTGTAGAGGTAATGTGCCTACATTTCTGTAATGTGGGAAAGCAGCAGGCATGTTTGTTCTTCAAGAGATATATCCTGCAAACAGAACAAAGAATACTATAACATGGTCGGCTAAACAGTGTATCATGCACCAGCATAATAAAAATATAATGAGGTATTTTGAAGATATCTCGTGGACCATAAGAGATTTATAGTCTGTCACACTGGAAACTATGCCTACAAATTATCTGCAAAGAAAATGTGTTTGTAAGCAGAGAAAGGTCATATTTGAAAACATAATTTATGAAAAACGAAGTATCAGAAAAAACAGAGTTTATCATGTGGTATTTTTGACCTATCAGACATCTCACAGCAACATACAAAAGTATTGAAATCTTTCTTCCAATTCCATAATTTCTTAGAGGACTGCCAGGTCTAGGAAAGGTTAGTGGGGTACTGTGGTTGCTAGGTGTGCTGTAGTCAAACATGCTTTGTGCTGGCGCTCTGGATTTTCCTTCCCTTGAGTGGATCAGCTTGGTGGTGTTGGCCAGCAGGGTCAGGCCACTTGACTTTTGCACACAGATTGTGGTTTTGTTACACAATTTGCCACGGATTTGTTTAAAATTATGAATCACTAGTCGGGAAATTTACAAATTCAATGTGAAAGCCTAAGGGAATTGAATTCCCGTTGAATTCCAGAGATTTTTGGGAACCATTGAATTGGGACAATTTGGAATTTACATAACATTGAATTTCATAATACATTTTATTTTATTTTTTTAAATTAAGGGAGACCTGGGATTGTTGTATAACTTTTCACCTTTTCCCCTGTTTCTTGGAGGTTGCTTGTGGTAGTGTATTCAAATCTTAATAAGCAAACAACATACGTACATTTGTCCTTTAAAAACTGGTTATTATACATGGGCGCATTGTGTTGTTTTGAATACAAGGACAGAAGAGTTGCAGTTTACCCCATGGTGTGGGTTAGTTGTAACAGTTCTTGGTGTGAACTGTAACAGACAAGCATATTTTAACGTACCATTTATAGGCACTATTACACTTATATTTATAATATTTAATATTTCTTCCATATTGTCCATATACCCACTATTTTACACTCTTTGGAATTGCTGCTAGTTTACATTGTTCAGTATATACATTTTTTTTACATTTCTATTTTTTGCTTTATTCCTTACTGCATATTTTTTCGCTTGCCATGTCATAAGAATTTCATTGCTCAAAACAAAGCTATGTTATTTGGTGCATTTGACAATACAAAATACTTTGACTTTGTGAAATTAAATCCAACTCATTAGTCCATAGTGGCTCAGGTTTTCTTTTTCACACATACCCTATTCAAAGTCACATATACACTCTCTTGTTTTCAAGAATAGAGAAATGACATCTTTCTTCAGGTCTAATGAGAGGGGAACATGACAGATCTAAAGCCCCCATATTTTCAAACGTAATGTGATCGCTGCTGGGTATGAGTTGAGTCACCTTTTAATTACCAACCCAGTTATGGAGCTGGCCAGATACACAGCGGGGTAATGCCAGTTATGTCACATCCACCACTCATGATGTTTATTTATTTTAGATTGAAATTTAGAGCATATATATAATGCGAAGATTCAGTCATTCAGAATTTCTAAAACCCCTTAAAGATGCCGTTTAGGAATTAATCAAGTAGAATCCCTATTCTTCAGTTGGCCATGATATTTGCCAAGATTGTACCCAAGTGATTTTGGTGACATGATGCACAAGTAGGCACACATACAACATGACAGTAGACCATTTTCAGGGACCGTTTTTTGTCTCAACAGCGCCACTTTTATAACCCCTGGCCAGAAAGCGCAGACTGCATCTTTAATGTTCCCCTGAGACCTCAATACCCCTTTCACATCCCTTCCCAGATTGCCACCCATTTCCACACCCGGCCATCAGATTTTACATAACCTGAATAAACACATGAATCAGCCCGGCCAGGCTTTGTTGTGACGTAGTAATGCACTCTAAAGGACAGTTAGTAATAATATTAATTGAAAAATCATCCAAAAGGTTGTTTTGGTCAGAATTCCATTGCCGGGATTTATTTGGCTGTCTAGTTGCATGGCCAAGTCATACTGAAATGGTGGGCCTCAACTTGAATCACGTTCTTGAAACCATATTCACATTAAGTAGTGTCAACACTTTCAGCCTTGAGAACAAGGGCCTGGCGACATGAATCTAGTAGTGCACGGATTTAGAAATGAGTTGCAAGACAAAGGCAAAGGAATAGTTGCTCAAAACAGACAAAGGATGTATTAAGCCTAACCTTGTCCCAAGTCTATTGTGCGCAGCATATATGAATGATCCACAGCATCGTTTTGAACTTAGCCCTTTGGAAGTAAAGTATTAAGAATCTTTTGATGATTGAGTGCCACCGAATGGAGCACCAAAGGTTTGAGAACGCAAACAAACATTTATCCATTTGTCTTGAAACAGCATTTTCATAATACCTATTTTATTCTCCTTGTATCCTTCTACCTGGTTGACATGTTTGCTTTGAAGTAGGCCCACCACATCCAACTCAACCTCAACAAGACTGAGCAGCTCTTTCTCTGGAAGAAGGCCTGCCCTCTCCAAGACACGTTCATCATGATCAACAACTCCGCAATGTACCCGACCCAAAGTGCAAAGATTCTTGGCTTGACCCTGCACAACAACTGATTGTTCTCTTCAAACATCAAGGCAGTTATTTGCACCTAAATGGTCAACGACATTTGAAGAGTACAACCTTACCACACACAGCAAGTAGTCCCAGTACTAACTCAGTCTCATGGACTACAACTGACTTTTGGAAGGGACATCAGCGTATGCCACCAAATACCTGCAGGTCATCCAGAAAGCTGCTGCCTGCCCAAGGTCTACCTTCCCAAGTTCTTCAATATGACACTGATCCTCTATTCATTCTAATGGCTCCTAGTTGAAACTTGAATCCATTACAAGAGCATGGTACTTGCCAATCAATCAACAAGGGAAGTGGCCTTAATGCAATGCTCAAAACCTGCAATGTTCATTCATGTTCAATTTCCTTCTACCACAGAATTTTTCTGATAGCTACCTCATTAAGTATGATATGCTTACTAGTACTGAGCTGCATGGTTGTCCCATCTAGATTTTTTTAAATGTAAGTTGCAACAACACCAACTTACATTTTAGGCTAACACCAACACCAACAATGCTAACTAGGCATTGGCAAGCTGTAGCTTACAACAATAGAAAATGTTTATCTTTAATGCACTAACTGGCTACTGTAGTAACATAATATTATCACTAAACATTTAAAAAATTTAAATGAAGAACTCCAATTTTCTGCATAGATAAAGTGCCGTGTTCTCTGAGTGTGAGCCGTGCATAATGCTCAGCTGACTCATTCTAATTTTGCAAAGTAAAGGTTTGGGCTTCGGTTCATAAGATGCCTGTGGGAAAGTGTTGTGGAGAATTACTATTTGGTAGCCCAGGGATTTTTAATCTTGGATCAATTCACCCCTGTGTCTGCAGAGGGTTCCTTGGGTTGATATCCCAAAAGGATTTATTGCAGTTATTATTATTATCATTATTTGTGTTTAGTTCATTATATTTAGTTTATTTACTGTCTAGAGAGGTTTAAATTTAGAATATGACTTTAAATGCCAAATGAAAATAAAAAAGCCTTTTTTGTTTCAATCAGGTGCCATGTCATCTGCTGGTGATGGTCCCTTGTTTTATCAAGCCCAGAGTCAATGCAGCTGTCTACCAGGAGATTCTAGAGCACTTCATGCTTCCATCTGATGACAAGCTTTATGGAGATGCTGATTTCCTTTTCCAGCAGAGCTTGGCACCTGCCCACAATGGCAGAATGACTAGTAACTGGTTTGCTGCCATGGTATTACAGTGCAAATTTTCAACTCGCCTGACCTGAACCCCATAGAAAATCTATGGGTTACTGACAGGAGGAAAATGATATTCACCAGACCCAACAACACAGACAAGCTAAAGTCCACTATCAAAGCAACCTGGGCTTCCCTAACACATGACCAGTGCAACAGGCTAAATGTCTCCATGCCACACACTTTTTTGGAGCCCCGACAAGTATTAAGTGCATAAATTAACATACCTAGGAAAACTTTGCAGGTGTTTGAGTTAATTAGCTGATTAGAGCTCTTCTCAGGTCAACATTTTTTATTCTAATATTTTGAGATACTGGATTTTTGATTTCCATGAGTAAGCCATAAACATCAAGATTTGAAATGTTTCACTTTATGTGTAATGAATCTTGAATACATGAAGGTGTCACATTTTGTTTTGAATTATAGAAAAAAATGAACTTTTCCACAATATTGTCATTTTTTGAGATGCACCTGTATATTGACTATAATGATGTTATCACATCTGCAGGACTGCAGTTGGTTTTGAGCTTTTGTGGTTTCTATGAAAAGGTACATTTGCTTCTGCTATCGACTGACAGATTGCTATAAAATATGTGGCTATATGATACATAAAATATCCAGGGCATAAGTTTCACGATGTCATGATATCTCAGGCATCAGTAACATCATAGCATAGGATTTTATAGAAAAGGCTTGGAAAAGCAAGAGGTGTATGCAAGCAGATGAGGAAATCTGGCACAGATGAAACAATGATACAGTAAAACATGCAAAAATTGCAAAAGTAAACCAAGGGGGAAAAGCCCTCCCCTGTGCCCAATAAAACACAACCCTCCCCAAAGCAAAAATAAATTATGATAATAAGTGTGACAACCCCACATTGTGGACCAGCCCAAAAGCAGCCCAAAATACAGTCCAATAAATAAAAACGACTTGCAACAAGAGCTGTGTGGTAGCAGGAGCCTGTCTTAATTAGGTCAGCTCCCTGTTAGCTACAGGGGGATAGGGGAGGGAAAGGGGGGGTGGAACACGGTGAGTGGTTTGGATGAGAGGCAGTGGGGCCACCCTTATCAAGAGCCTCTGTGCCGCGGAACCCTTTGAAGCGCTCTCCTGCAAACCTCGCTGCCAGGCAACAGAGCACCAGGCGAGAGGCAGCTTCCAACACTAATATATATATTTTTAATTCTTAAAATGATCTCTAATCAACACTCCAGCAGTGGAAAACACACACCCCTGTCTTCCTCTCCTCTTATCTCCTCATCCTCCACCTGCAGAGGCCCGAATGACAGGTTCTCTCCACTGGTTTTAATCACACTCCGCTCCCTCGGGGTGGGGGGACTGTTCACAGATCAGTCGAATGACGCACTCCGGATAATGCAAACACTTAGAAATCCAGATCGCAGATTCCAGACTCTCTGTCTGCCTTAGAGAGAAAGACGGGCAAAAGGGGAGTCAATGTCAATCTCTAATGAAGACATTCTGCTGAGGGTGTGATGGTCTGAGTAGGGGAAAATGACATTGATTAAATTATGAAGAATTGGAATAAACCCACCAGGCACATACTTGTAGAATAAACATTGTTACAACATAGTTTGTCAGTGTATTATGACATTGAATTCATGTGTTTAATATTTAGATCTCCAGAAAGCCAATAACCAGGCATTTTCCAATGAACTTAAATTCAACTCTAGAACTTGATTGTAGGCCACCTGTAGCAAATCTTGATTGACTGGACATGATGTAAAAAGGCACACGCCTGTTTTTACAAGATTCCACAAATCGTAATGCATATCAGAGCAAAAACCAAGACCTGAGGTGAAAGAAAACCTCCATAAACCCCCAAAACAGAACTATGTCAAGGCATAGATCTGGGGAAGGTTGCCAAAAAGAATTATAACATAATTTGCTATATCAGAGTGAAATGGAAGACATTTGGAGCAACCTAAACTCTGTCCAGGACTAGTTGTCCACCCTGCCAACCTAAGTAACCAGACAAAAATGACCTTTATCAGGTAGGTGACCAAGATCACAGTGGCCAATCTAAAAGAAAGTTTATCTGCACTGTTGGGAGATCCTGCCAGAAGGACAACCATCTCCATTCCATCAATCAGGCTCGACTGAACAACTCCTGAGTTAAATACGACATCCTACATAAATAACTCTGAGATTATGAGGAAGAATATTGCCTGCTTTGATGAGAGTAAAATCAAAACATTAGACATAAATGTTAAGTGCCATGTCTGGCAAAAACTGGATACCACTTATCACTTGGCTAATACCATCCCTATGTTGAAGCATGGAGGTAGGTGCATCATGACATGTCAATGCTTTTCAGTGGCAGGAACTCCCAAGAAAACCTGATACAGAGCTTACAGGTCCCCAGACTGATGTGAAGATACCTCTTCCAGCAAAGAGAATGCTGGAGTAGCTTTGGGACAAGTCTGTGAATGTC
Organism: Esox niger; assembly: GCA_016801105.1. Taxonomy (NCBI): domain Eukaryota; kingdom Metazoa; phylum Chordata; class Actinopteri; order Esociformes; family Esocidae; genus Esox; species Esox niger. The sequence continues at coordinate 75,819 of JACXGJ010000483.1, forward strand.
ATTGCCTGGCCATGCCAATGCCTGGATTTGAACCTCAGTAAACATCTGTGGGGAGACATGAAGATAGCAGTTCACTGCCGCTCCCCGTTCAATCTAATAGAGCTTAAGAGGATCTGCAAGGAAGAATGGGAGAAACTGGTATTGCTGGTAGAGGCATACCCAAGAAGACCCAGTGTTGTGATAGCTGCCTAAGGCATATCTACTAAGTAATGAATAAAGGGTCTGAATAATAATGTACATGAGATATTTCATTTTTTTTTATTTTCAGTAAATTCACAAACATTTCTAAAAAACACACTTTTGCTTTGTCATTGATGTGTATTATAATTAAAAATGATACATTAAATCCATAACACAACAAGTGGCGAATTTCCTCAAGACAATGTGATTCCAATTAAACAGACTTGAGCAAAAGTGTTTCAATCCAGTTCATCAAAAAGTCATACTTCTTTTCAATTTCCACCAGAGAGTTATGGCATCATGATCAATGTTTGCATTCACATTTTATTGAAGTCGTTTTGTATAACACCTATGATGACATGTTGTGGAATCAAGAAATGTTTATGCTGACCAGCAATGATTTATTTGTCATCTATCTCAGTCAGTAAAATGTACTATGGCCAAGGTAATTTTAGCACACAGTCAGGTATTGCAGTGGGATACTTGTGTTATTCTCTAACATTTTAGCATTTAGGTATTATAGTTTTTGATGTTGTTTCTAAGTGCTTATTTCTTGACCCGTCACATTAATTTTATTAAGCCTTTAATACATAGGCATCAGCCACAAATATTTTATGCAGAGACCCAACTCCCAAAGAGCAAGCAATACCAAGGTAAAACACATTGGGTAGGAAATATTCCCTGAGGTTAGGATCTAAGAAGAAACCTATAGGAGGAGCCAAGCTTTCAGCCATGTCATTTTGTCGTACAAAATCATATAGGAGAGACAGACAGATTTTTTGTGACTTCCTGGAGGATTGCTCTTGAAGAGATTTTGGCAGGATTGCCACTCCTGGGAATGTTGACTACTGTCCCAAACTTCATTCTCCATTTTGACAATAAGGCTCAAAATCGGACTTGATTGTTAACTGAAATAACTTTGTCTTAAAACTTAAAATCTTGATACTGTCTATCAACCTCATATCACCTGGGTGGAATTTTTGCCCACTCTTCTTAACACTACAGCTTCATCTACATCATGTTCTAGGTCTTTCTCAGCCCACTTCAAGTCCCCTGACAGTTTTGACTCAACCATTTCATAACCTTCTATTTCTTCTTTTTTGTTGTAGCTTTTGCTAATGTATTTTGGATTATTGTCCACATGAAATGGCTTATGACCCCTCCCAGAACCACATGCATCAATAATCCTTCAGAGGGCCTTTGATCGGACTTTTGATCCGGGTATGATGTGTTACCACCCACCCTATGGTTAAGACAAAACCAGACAAAATGTATCTTCCTTCTAGAAGGCTGGACACTATCATGTTACTTTCTAATGCTTTTCAAATCCCCTGCATCTGTTTGGGTGTAGCTGACTCTAATTCTAGCTTATTATATATTACATTTGAGGTTATACTTACTTTTGATAGCATTTTGGTTGATTGTAATTGCATAACTGTTCATTTTGTTTATGTGACAAAACTATCTGTTGAGTTGAAAATGTGATGAAAACGCATACAATGTTTTGAACATGTATATGATGTGATGAAAAACCATACTGTTTCCACCACAAAAGCCTTGAGAAAAGCACATTTTATGCAGATTCTAAATGGTAACTGTCTACGGTGACACATTTTCAACAACTGATATTGAATGTTACTTGGTTATCAACTATACCAAGCATCAATAATTTAAGTCGATGTATGTTCAGATATATCAAGTTTGCCTGCGAAGTAATTGTTGGTATATTGGAATATTTGTGCTAATCATTAAAAATGTATTTAAAGAATATGACGAAATTACACTTTCAATGCACTTAAAGCCCAATTGTTTTTATTCAATTACATAAAACAAGAACAATCTTTTTCTATCTGTTCACAAAAACAGACTGCCTCAATGCTTTAGCTTTTTAATACAAAATACAATATTAATCCCTCTGAAGCGTAATGAGTCATGAACATCCATTAGATATGTGTCCTGAATACAGATACATTTTTATAACTAATGACAAGTCTATATAAATGATAACTATATTTTTGTATTGGTGTGTAGACCATGAAATCATTTTGATTCTCTGTTTTATCATTGGTATATGAAAAAAGGATGCTCCTTTCTGTCTTAGCCAGCCTAAAATAATATCTAAGGCACACACTTGCAGTCTCTTTTGAACACCTCTGAAACCCCATGGTAATTGTCTGTTAGAGGAGGAGCACACAAGTATGTGTCAGGTTCAGCAAGCCCACCAGAGAATATCTGCTTTCACCGAAAACAAGAGTACAATCAGCAGAATCACAGCTAAAGATGTCACAGGCTTCACTTAGAACAGCTAACATCATGCCTTATCAAAACACCACCAACTATGTAGGGACCCTTAAGTGATCCCCCAGTGGTTTTCTAGCTATGCTTCTCTTATGCCTTTGTGCTAACAGAGGGTATTAATATCCGGTATACAGTATACGCTTCACATATGTTGTTTACATAAATTCATTAGGTTCGGGACAAAACCATGAACAAGATTAATTGTGGTATCTGGGACTTATATTTTTGTTTTTTACAATCTACACAAAACCGTGCCTATGGTAGTGGTTCTCAAACTAGGGCTCTACAATAGTTTTTGACCAAATCACTTTTAATTTACTTACCACACTAAACATATGCTTTGACAGCTACCAAACATATGTAATTGTTTGCTAATTAGCATGGATAGCACTGTAGCTGATAATTTGCCTGTGAATCTAAAACCCCTTCCACATGCTGAATGTGCTATTCAAAAAAGGCTATTTTTCAAACATTAACATGTGCGGTATTAACTGAATTCGTTTTCATTGTTGGCCGCTGCTGATTAAATTCAAAATAATGGTATGTCTACCAGTAAAGTCACACATCAACTCGACGTATTGTTTTATAGTAAGACATTTTATATGCACAAGGCCCCTCTGAACATTTACCAGCCCCATACGCAGTTGCTTCAAAATGAAGAGGGTGTAGCCAAGACCTGAATGATGGATCAATCAACTTATTTAAAATCCTGCACATTGTATTTGGCCGTTAAGGTTAGGGATAGCCTCTATAGCCATGAATTTTGCCAAGCTTTGTCACATGGATGACATTTTGCAAAGTAATTGAAACAGATCCCGTAGGCCTAAAATATTGGAACCAATATTGTTTGTGTATTAACTACATTGCAAGGTCACCTGTAGCCTACACTTTGAGCAGTAACACTATGAGCACTTTGAATATTTAGGCCAAGAGTCAAAACACACCCACCTTATTGATTATTGATTATGCAGACAATAGTCAAAAAGGCTGGGGGGAAGACAGACCGAGACATTGCTTAAGGTGTCAATTAACTATTACATTTGATGTCCAGCTGTTCATACAAATAAACCTTTTTCATTATTGACCTGTTTTGACATTATTTATCCCAGGAAAATGAAATGGGTTTGTAAAGACAGCCCCATATGTCTCGGTACCAAGTTCCTACCTTTCAACACTAGTGGGTGCCTGTCAGAAATAGTCTGTTTCTATCCATCTCAATTAAAAAAATACATTAACTACATTAAGCCTTTGTATTGGCAGCAATTCAGACTGAACAGCAAAAGTTGATCTTCCACCTTACTATTGCTAAAGCAGGCAGCCAGATTGTTTTCATGATCAACCTCTGAATTGCTAATAATGGGTGATTTTAATCTGTATTGGTTAATGCAGGCTCCCTTGACAGAAAAGGACATTTGTAATGACCTCAATTTCACCAAGCAAATAACGAAGCCCACATAGCTGGATCTAAAAGACACAGGTACCCTAATATTTACTCATGTAACCTTGAATATATGTAATCTACCACACAACTAGAACTAACTTTAAGTCACTTTTCAGATATTTTCAATACAGTTGTTGATAATGTCACTTTAACACAGTGAAGGTGAAACGTGTTTGCATGCTTGTTCACTCGATTTATCTATTTTGCAAAATATTTATACTGACAAACACTGTACCATGCATGATTCACAGGAATTATTGTATAGCAAAATGAGAAAAGTAAAATCAAACTACTGTGTACAATTTCTGCTGTAAAGGAACCCTGGCTAACTTCTGGAAAACACTTTACCTTAGCGAGGGCTAAATGCAGATAATTTCTTTCTTTTTTATTGCAATGGCACTTAGAAGTGTTTCAGCAGATCTCTTCTAACATAGGTCTCAGGAGATATTCCTACAATGTGGAAAGCAACTTATATGTTTCCACTCCATAACTGTGGGGACACTAGTAACCTTGAAAACTGTCACCAAATTTGCAAAAACTATGATTTTAGAAGAGTCAGATCATGTTCATCTTTGCTCCCTATATATCTGAAAACTAGATCTACAGTGGGGAGAACAAGTATTTGATACACTGTTGTCTTTGCAGGTTACTTATAAAGCATGTAGAGGATCAATCAAACAGACTCCAAACTCTCCACAATGGCCAAGACCAGAAAGCTGTGTAAGGACATCAGGGATAAAATTGTAGACCTGCACAAGGCTGGGATGGGCTACAGGACAATAGGCAAGCAGCTTGGAGAGAAGGCAACAACTGTTGGCGCAATTATTTGAAAATGAAAGAAGTTCAAGATGATGGTCAATCTCCCTCGGTCTGGGGCTCCATGCAAGATCTCACCTTGTGGGGCATCAATGATCATGAGGAAGGTGAGGGATCAGCCCAGAACTACACAGAAGGACCTGGTGAATGACCTGAAGAGAGCTGGGACCACAGTCTCAAAGAAAACCATTATTAACACACCAAGCCGTCATGGATTAAAATCGTGCAGCGCACACAAGGTCCCCCTGCTCAAGTCAGCGCATGTCCAGGCCTGTCTGAAGTTTGCCAATGACCATCTGGATGATCCAGAGGAGGAATGGGAGAAGGTCATGTGGTCTGATGAGACAAAAATAGAGCTTTTAGTGTAAACTCCACTCGCCATGTTTGGAGGAAGAAGAAGGATGAGTACAACGCCAAGAACACCATCCCAACCGTGAAGCATGGAGGTGGACACATCATTCTTTGGGGATGCTTTTCTGCAAAGGGGACAGGACGACTGCACCGTATTGAGGGGAGTATGGATGGGGCCATGCATCGGCCATGTATGGGGCTCCTTCCCTCAGTAAGAGCATTGAAGGTGGATCGTGGCTGAGTCTTCCAGCATGACAACGACCTGAAACACACAGCCAGGGCAACAAAGGAGTGGCTCTGTAAGAAACATCTCAAGGTCCTGGAGTGGCCTAGCCAGTCTCCAGACCTGAACCCAATAGAAAATCTTCTGGGGAGCTGAAAGTCTGTATTGCCCAGCGACAGCCTGGAAACCTGAAGGATCTGGAGAAGGTCTGTATGGAGGAGTGGGCAAAAATCCCTGCTGCAGTGTGTGCAAACCTGGTCATGAACTACAGGACATGTATAATCTCTGCAATTGCAAACAAAGATTTCTGTACCAAATATTAAGTTCTGCATTTCTGATGTATGAAATACTTATGTCATGCAATAAAATGCAAATTAATTATTAAAAAAATCATACAATGTGATTTTCTGGATTTTTGTTTTAGATTCCGTCTCTCACAGTTGAAGTGTACCTATGATAAAAACAGACCTCTACATGCTTTGTAAGTAGGAAAACCTGCAAAATCAGCAGTGTATGAAATACTTGTTCTCCCCACAATAGATCAATCAAGGTATGGCTTGGGCACAGCACTGTAACTGGCACCCTCACAGGTAAGAAATAGCATTGTCAATGCTGTCGATAAACAATTGAATTGTGTTTCATTGTTTAATGACCTATACAAGGCCTGTGTTAAAGATTCATTCCATTTTACTAAACAAGTTGACATTTTCAGGTTTGGGAATTACATCATTATTCAGAACTAACTCAATGGCAGAGCTTAGGCTATTTTGAAACAGAGAAGTTAAATCATGTAGGGGTAACCAAAGGTTTTATTTTGGCTCCAATGTTGTTCACTGTATATTTATGAGACTTAAAACAGTGTGTACATTTTATGTTGATACAGTGTTTTTTATGTTGATACAGAACTGCAATTTCTGAAAATCAGACATTTGGGCCTGCAATCAAGCATCTTTCATAAAGGACAATAAACACAGAATACAGAGGATTTATATGACAATATATTGAACACATTAAAGCTAAATAATCATGCAGTTGTAACAGATTGATACTATGCTTAGTAGATTAAAAAACATTTAGTCAGAAATGTATAACAAGGGTTTCTTAATTTAAATGAGACTCAATCGCATTTAAATTTCTATTATCTCATAACTAAATATTGACATTCCTTATTTTCAGGGTCCATAGATGTTAGAAGTACTATTTTTTTAAGTCTCTAAACTCATAAAATGTAACATGTTGTTTATGCACATAACCTGTCCACAAGAGAAAAAGAATCAGTCAATAGATTGCTTATGAGGCTATTTTTATGTCTGTTTTAGACTACTGCAATGCCATTTTTATGCACACAGCAGTTGCTGCTCATCAACCATTGGATGCTTCAGAAGAATAGAGGAGCAGAGTTTATCTCTGGTGACAGTTTTAGGACTCATCATTGTATCTTGTATCAAAAGATGGGACGAGCCTCTGTGTACGTAAGAAAAGGAGCAGAATTCCCTATTGTTTATTTTCAAAAAGTACTCTTGCAGAATGCTCCAGCATATCTGACTTAAACAACAGTATCCAGGTAGAAAAGACAAAATACAGCCCAAGAACAAATTATTTGATAGTACCAAATATGATAAAGATGGGTTTTAAAACAGGTAAAACCACTATTGAAGATTGTTTGTCCAAAAATGATATTTTAGTGACAGTCCCCTTACCCAGTGTAGGTCCTTCAGGCACATCGAGTAATTTTTTAAAACATTATTCAGCTCCGTCTGTCTGTATTAAGCATTATTAGCATCGTACAAATTCAAGATTGGTAATCATAGGTACTCTAACGCAAAGCTGCATTGCAAGCAGAAAACTACTCTACAACACTCCAAACCAAGACAAGTGGGTAGTTCACCTCAAAGAGCACGATGATGTTGTATTCTGTGATATAATTCTCATTTTAAAAATACAGATACTTCCTGTTTTTCCAGTACATGATTGTATACAACCCTTGCTTTTTCTAACCATAATACACAGAAGAGGAGTTGACAAAATAGAAGCTTGGAAAGCAGCAAAAGGGGCACAATGGTAAACACGTTAATCTTTAATCCTTGCCCACAATGCAAAGTTGCTCTATTGATTCACCCACAATACGACTCGGGAGAGACAGAGGTTTTGTCCCAATTGCAGAATGGGTAGAATTTAATTAACTCAAGATCCATGAGCAGGGAGAAGTCGGCATTGATACTTGAAAACAAAGGAAATACAGAAGTTCAAAGTTTATTTATTAAATACACCAAATAATACAGCATCATCTTGCACAATTAAATTCTACGTAGTACGATGTTGTATGCCATGTGACAGGCTATCTTCACATAGCTTGTTGAGGTTAAAGTTCTTGCTCACCTTGATAACAACAGAGCCAACAAACAGATGCTGTGTATGGTGGCTGTAGGAAGTAGTTTCTAGTGCCAGTTTGAATTCAGCCAATTCCGCCTTCTGTTTTGTCAATGTACAGTTAAATAAATTTATGCTATCGCGACTGAGAACCGTATGTTGTTTGAAGTGGTTTTGAGTAGTTTTCCACTTGGAACGCAGATTTGTGATAAAGGTACAAACCGTTTCCATTCATAAATTTGGACAATTGTAATAATGGTAATGAGTAGAGATTAGGACATAACTGAGTAATATATTGTTAGATTTCTTTTTTTTTATTGTTTGAATATCATTTGGCAAGTGGACATTAAGAAACAAAGCAATTTTGGATGAACTCTCCTTGTAATTGTTACGCCCCGCAGTTGTGGACGAAGCAGATAAACTGCCTTGTTCCTCTTAAAGGGGCCCATATTTACAAATGGTCTTTTTCTAGAAAAATGTTCTATGTTAGAGAAATGTTATGTATTATGCAGCATGCAAGGCCTCTGTCATTGCAGTGTGTGATCTACAAATAGGAAAAATTATTCTAAAGACAACATGCATTTGTGGAGGCAAACTCTCTTGGTCTATGAATGTTGAAAGAGTTAAAACAGCAATGATGCATATTAATAAATCCCAAACGAAATCTGCCATATAAATCCATTTAAGAGCATTAATTCATCAAGCTGTTCTACTTTATGTTGAATATTTCATGTGCATGTAAATTTGTAAACTCTCTGGACATTAGAGCCTTTGCAGAAACTAAGTGATCTTAAATGGGGTTTGCAGCGCGTATTTTTTATGTTTAGTGAATGGCAGCCCTGTCATCCAATCTACCCCCATGGACCATTGACTGACCATGCTATTGGATAATGTATGTTATGCATTATTATATGTACAAACACTAGAGGGTGAAATTAGTCATACCTACTTTGTTAGGGTCAAAGCCTATAACTTTGTCTAGGTGTGCTTTTTTAAACAAGGTATTCATATGCCTTTGAATGTAATCTTTGAAGGTTTTTCTATAAGCAGAGAATCCGGTGTCAAAAACTGTTGAATAAAGTGATTAATGTTGATTAAGCAGTGTATTGGTGCAGTATTGCATTCAAAGACTTGTAACCTAGTAATGAATGCCCAATCGCCAAAGTTAGTGTGGCATCTATCATGTGGGTGGATGTGGCTTTGCAGAAGGTGCCATGTCAGCACTGAGTATGGACAACCAACAACTTTCCTATTGTACACTGATTATTTGCTCTAGATCTGGATGTACTGACCTGCTATATTTGTACATGACAGATTCATTATTGGCTATCAAAACAAAAACTGTTTACTTTTCGATACTTCATAATTCCTGAGATTTTTTTTTAAGCCTTTGTATGACAAAATTTGGAAAGGATTTGTACATTAAGGGTTATTTAGAAATGTGCAAATAGTTACAATGAACACTTGTTATTCCCCACAATTGGCTAAAATTGCCCAATCTAATGCAAAATCTACCAATAGGGCCTATTGCCGATCTCAAGTAAGATACTTATAATTAATGACATTGCATAATGTCTGAACTTGAAGTAGGGAAAGCGGTTTGTTTGGCTACATATATAAAAAACTAATTCCAAATCATGAGTGCTGTAGCAGGTGCAGCTGCTCCCTGCAAAACTAAAACTATAACAAAGACATACAATCTTCACCTGGAATGGAAGACGTGTTTGGGGATGACAAAAAGAGTAGAGGAATAGATGAGGAGGGGTGCAGGAGAGGAAAATATACAGTGGGGAGAACAAGTATTTGATTTTGCAGGTTTTCCTACTTACAAAGCATGTAGAGGTCTGTAATTTTCAAAAATCCAGAAAATCCCATTGTATGATTTTTAAATAATTAATTTGCATTTTATTGCATGACATAAGTATTTGATACATCAGAAAAGCAGAACTTAATATTTGGTAAAGAAACCTTTGTTTGACTGAGTGTGTGGACAGGTGTATTTTTTACAGGTAATGATTTCAAACAGTTGCAGTTAAAACAGGTAATGAGTGGAGAACAGGAGGGCTTCTTAAAGAAAAACTAACAGGTCTGTGAGAGGCGGAATTCTGTCATGACAAGTAGCTGTCATGACAAAAATGGTACAAGACTCCTGTAAAAAACGAAACCCTCTTGTCCTTGCCAAATTTACATGCCAGACAAAACTCAGTTATATCATGTATAACTTCTTACCATTTCACTGATTGTTCATGTGTTGTAAACCCTCTTGTCATCCATAATACTTTGGGGTTGGTGAAAAGGACAAGGAAGTAACCTTGAACTACACCATGTGGTCAATTATGACAAAAAATATCCCAGCACCTAAATAGTTTCTTACCATGTGCTTTGGCCCTCAGCAACCAGCCATCTGTCCCACAGAGTCTGAAACAATTATGCTCACCACATCAAGACACATCTCGACTGCACTTGACTAGCTGCACTACACTGAACCCAAAACTCAACTCATCTCAGGGCTTCTAGATAGCATTGAAACTGTACATAACATGCACATCCATGTACATTATACACTCACTGCCCATCCACAGTTATGTCATATACCTACCAGTCTCAAACCATATATAAATGACTTAACAAAATGTTCTGCTAAAAGACTACCTTCTTTTCATTTGTTATTATTTATTGACATTTAACCATATATATATATATATATATATATATATATACACTACTTCTCAAAGGATAGCTTATTTTAAGTGTAAGATCATCTAATTATGAGCTCCCAGCATTTACAACTGCTTAACAATTGTTTACATACAATTCTAATCCCATTAAAAATGAATGAAACACTTACTAACATACACAGCTCCGAAAAAAAATTAAGAGGCAACACAGCACCATTTTCTTTCCTTTCCAAAAAGTCAAAAATTTTGGTTTGGAGTGAGGAACAAAAGGGTTAAAATTAAGAGCCCACTGCAAATGGAAAGTTATTTTTTTTCTACCCGCCATGCATAAATAACTTGCAAACATTATTAGAACCATACATTAGGGATTTTTATGAAAATGGTATTCCACATAAAAGTGCACATCCAAAAAAGTAACTTCCTGTTCTCTCAGGAAACTAACAATTCACCTTTGACCTGTGGACACATTTGAGCAACAATGCAAGAGTCTTTAACATGCATACCGAGAATGGAGTGTCAAGCAATGAAATCATTGAGTAGTAGTTCGCAAAATGTTAAATTTTTTAAATACTTTTTTTTTTACTGCAAAAAGTAATGTTGAATCATGTTGAGGTGTAATTAAACACTATTAACTCTTCTGTTGATCAGATTACTCAAAACCACATTAATAAATCTCAGTCTGTCTTTATCTCCAGTAATGGGTAGTAATTTATTAACTGTGAACTGGATCAGTGTTATATGGTTAAGGCACTAACCATGAGCTTCGCTTTATGTATACACCCCAGCTTAATCATAATCATAACACTAGCTTTTTATCCATTAACTAGGTTTATGTTCCGACTCTGGCTCAACATTGGCTTTGACTGGATAGGTCGGTCTGTTTAAGGCCATATTTGAGCACATTGTAAAACTGTGAGTGATTGTGATCACTACAGAAGATTATGCAATTTCATGGCAATTAGTTATTGTAATTGTTTGACAGCACTAATAAATAAGGTGTTTTCAGAAAGTATTTAGAACACATCACTATCTACACATGTTGTTGTGTTAGACTTTTTTAAATAATAGATTAAATAAAAAAAGTTGTCATCAATCTACACACAAAATCCCCCAATAATGAAACGAAAACATGTTTTTAGAATGGTGTGAACTTACTGAAAAGAAAAAACTGACATTTCTTATGTACATAAGTAGTCAGACCTTTTATTCACTACTTTATAGTGCCTTTGGTTGCAATAACAGCTTAGAATTTTCTTCGGTATGCCTCTACCAGGCTTTGCATACCTGGATTTGGGCAGTATCTCAAAATCTTTCTTGAAGGTCCTCGAGCGTCCACTCAAGGACATGCGTAGATGTATCCACTCCAGTATTGTCTTGGCTCTGTGGGTCGATGCCAGTCTGAAAGGAGCCCAATGTGCTCCTGGGAACTTTCAATGCATTCATTTTATAACATTCCCCAGACCTATTCTTCAACTAAATTCTCTGAGGTCTAAAACGTTCCTTGGATTTCATGAGTTGGTTTCTGCTCAAATAGTGTCTAATCAATGGATTTTGCCAAAGGCCAACTTAAATGTAGTTCTATAGACATCTCAAGGATCATCAAAGGACAAAGGATAAATATTGGCAAATCTTTCAATGTCATAGGAAAGAGTATGGTCTACGCATGTACAGGAGATTTTAGTTTTTCAATGCCAATAAATTGGCACACCATTCTAAACCCGAAAAGGAACCAGGCAAGTCTAGTTCAGCCAGCCCGCAATTTAAAGTGATAAATATTGTTCTTCTCACTGCACTCTAACACAGGTCTCCCAAATAAGAGGCAGTGTCCTTAACCTCTACAAAACAGTGCTATACATATGCCCCATTTCAGTATAGCATCTTGATAATAGATAATTTTGTCATGCATTAACATCATGCCAAGTTTGAAAACTTCACTAGAAACCATTAAGCATTTTTTAAATAAAACGGCATTTCTAATTAAGTTTACCTCTACCCCAAATAGCATCTATAAAATGTATAGCTTTAGCCACAGGCCATTTTAATTGCTTATTAGCCAGTTATAGGCTTACTAGTATATACTAGTATCCAAAAAGCATAAATGGATGCATACTTTTAAAAAAATCCACCAGAAATTATCACAATTGATCGTAAACAGTTTTAGTTTAGGCTTACTATAAAATATCTACTGATGGTTGTAGTCAGCAAAGTTTTCATCTATCCTGACCCAAAAAGCATGCACAGAGGCATACCTAAAAAATCCACCAGAAATAGTCACAATATAACTGTATTTTATTTCATTTTAGGTATACTATAAAGTAGCTACTGAAGGTTGTATCCAGCGAAGTGGAACAAATCCTAATGCATAATTAGTTTTGACTGTGATGAGATTTGACTGCAGGACCGCTTCTCTAACCACTACGCTATTTAAGAGGGAGTAAGTCACTCACTCACTCACTCAGTCAGTGAGAGACATTCGCTCTTCTTGGCTGGCGTCGCTTACGCAGTCTGGCAAAAACAATATTTTTGTACACTTTGCCACCCATTTGTGGTGTCTTGTGTATGGCAGAAAAAATTGAATGTAATTAATTGTACATTTAGTCTATTACGCAGCAACATGTGGAGAAAGTAATGGGTCCTGAATACTATTTGAAGACTGAATGTTTGATACATTTGTAAATATTAGGATTCTGACACAATCTTCATAATTGTGGCTCTGTATGCCACTTCAATGGATCTGAAATGAAACAACTAAGCGGTTGAACACAAATATTGTATGAAACATTTAGGAATTGCAACCATTTTCATACACAGTCCCCTTATTTCAGAGGCTCAAATCTAATTGGACAAATTAACCTAATCATTAATAAAATGTGATTTTTTATTCTTTGTTGAGAATCCACTGCAGGCAATGACTGCTTGATGTCTGGAGCACATGGACATCACCAAAGGCTGGGTTTTCTCCTTTGTGATGCTTTGTCAGGCCTAATGCAGCTTTATCTTCAGCTGTTGTTTTTTCGTGGGTCTTTCTGTCTTACGCTTTGCAAGTGAGATGCATGCTCGATTGGGTTGAGATCAAGTGATTGACTCGGCCATTGCACAATATTCCACTTCTTTGCCTTAAAAAACTCCTTGGTTGCTTTCATAGTATGTTGTCCATCTGTAAAGTGAAGCACCATCCAATCAACTTTGCTGGATTTGGCTGTCAATATATTCCTATACATTTTAGAATTCATCTGGTTGCTTCTTTCTGTCTTCTGTTACATCAGCAATCAACACTAGCGACCCAGGGATATACTTTTTTATTCCTATCATTCTGGTACAGATTGATCTAAGTTTCATCTGTACAAAGAATGCTGTTCTAGAACTGGGCTGCCTTGTTCAGAAGACTCATCTGGCCTTTCTTGAGGTTTATGAATAGTTTGCACCTTCTGGTGAACCCTATGTATTTGCTCTCTTTATGGTAGACAGATGATATGCCTACCTCCTGCAGAGTGTTCTTCACTTGGCTGGATGTTGTGAAATAGTTTGTCCTTACAATGGAAAGGACCCTTCGATCATCCACCACTGTTGTCATCCGTGGACATCCAGGCCTTTCTGCAATGCAGAGCTCACCAGTGCACAAATCCAGCCACACACACACACACACACTTTCCCAAATCCAGCCATAGATCATTTGAGGCCCGATGATGCCACTTAAAACCAATTGTGCAATTTCAACATATTGCTCTGAACAATTCTGATGGATAAGACACTTACCAGTTCTACTGAAGTACGTGAGATCCTTCAGAATCTCAAGTCACACGAGACTCAGTATGATTGAAACAACGTTCTGGCCAATGCTCCAGTCATTGAAGAAATACCTTATATAAAGATCACTGCCTGCTTGATGTCAGACACAAGTGATACATGTCATTTAGTTCAGGAAACAGAAAAGGCCAATCAAGCAAAGCTGATTTTCCAGTACTCGTTAATCAGTGCGAGGGACATATTTAGTGCAGATTGTTTACAAATGTATTGATATCACACAAGAACCCTTGCTGGGGGTGACAGAGACTCAAACATGAATGTAATAAATGATATTAAATTAAAAGAATACAGTGTAACAAAACACATTGAATACTAAGGTACACCAAAAGCTTCCCTTAACTAAGGAAGGTATAGACAGAATAAATGAATACGAATACATAAGAAAATAAGAATAAATAGGAAAGAATACTGAAGCGGCTTCAGTGGTTGTAGGTGTAACAGAATCAAGATCAGCATCATTAAATGTCTGTCACTGCCTTCAAGAATATGATGGTGGGAATATGGTAAGGCATACACATTTTGTTGTTAACTGTCAATAGATTAAAAGTTCCATTTAGTTCCATATGCAGGTTAATAAACAAAAAAAATAATTCCAAATTCCCAGCCAAAGCACACATAAATAAACTGGTCAGTTAGTGGAATAGGGCAACATCTTATGACAACTAATGATGAAATAAGTTGTCATATGCACACACACACACACACACACACACACACACACACACACACACACACACACACACACACACACACACACAGTAGGGAGAACAAGTATTTGATACACTGATGATTTTGCTGGTTTTCCTACTTACAAAGCATGTAGAGGTCCTTTTCATCATAGATACACTTCAACTGTGAGAGACGGAATCTAAAACAAAAATACAGAAAATCACATTGTAGGATTTTTTAAAAATGAGTTTGCATTTTATTACATGACATAAGTAAGTAAGAACCAGTAAGAATTCCAGCTCTCACAGACATGTTCGTTTTTCTTTAAGCCCTCCTGTTCTCCACCCATTACCTGTATTAACTGCAACTGTTTGAACGCATTACCTGTATAAAAGACACCTGTCCACACAATCAAACAGACTCCAAACTCTCCACAATGGCCAAGACCAGAGAGCTGTGTAAGGACATCAGAGATAAAATTGTAGACCTGCACAAGGCTGGGATGGGCTAACGCACAATAGGCAAGCAGCTTGGTGAGAAGGCAACAACTGCTGGCGCAATTATTAGAAAATGGAAGAAGTTCAAGATGACGGTCAATTTCCCTCGGTCTGGGGCTCCATGCAAGATCTTACCTCGTGCGGCACCAATAATCAAGAGGAAGGTGAGGGATCAGCCCAGAACTACACGGCAAGATGTGGTCAATGACCTGAAGAGAGCTGGGACCACAGTCTCAAAAAATTAGTAACACATTATTCCGTCATGGATTTAAATCCTGGAGCACACGCAAGATCCCCCTGCTCAAGCCAGCGCATGTCCAGGCCCATCTGAAGTTTGCCAATGACCATCTGGATGATCTAGAGGAGGAATGGGAGAAGGTCATGTGGTCTGTTGAGACAAAAATAGAGCTTTTTGGTCTAAACTCCACTCGCCATGTTTGGAGGAACAATGAGTACAACCCCAAGAACACAATCCCAACCATGAAGCATGCAGGTGGAAACATTCTTTCGGGATGCTTTTCTGCAAAGGGGAGAGGACGACTGCACCATATTGAGGGGAGTATGGATGGGGCCATGTATCGTGAAATATTCCCTCAGTAAGAGCATTGAAGATGGGTCATGGCTGGGTCTTACAGCATGACAACGACCCGAAACACACAGCCAGGGCAACTAAGGAGTGGCTCCGTAAGAAGCATCTCAAGGTCCTGGAGTGGCCTAGCCAGTCTCCAGACCTGAACCCAATAGAAAATCTTCTGGGGAGCTGAAAGTCTGTATTGCCCAGCGACAGCCTGGAAACCTGAAGGATCTGGAGAAGGTCTGTATGGAGGAGTCAGCCAAAATCCCTCTTGCAGTGTGTGCAAACCTGGTCAAGAACTACCGAACACGTATCATCTCTGTAATTGCAAACAAAGGTTTCTGTACAAAATATTAAGTTCTGCTTTTCTGATTTATCAAATACTGCAATAAAATGCAAATTAATTATTTAAAAATCATACAATGTGATTTTCAGGATTTTTGTAAGTAGGAAAACCTGCTAAATCAGCGGTGAATCAAATACTTTTTGTCCCCACTGTGTGCACTGTGTATGTATATGTATATACTTATATACTTACGCACGCACTTACGCACGCACGAACGGGTCTTCATTGAAGGTTGTGTCTTCCATAAGGACAACAACCCCAAATACACAGCAAAACAGACTGAAGAAGGATGAAATAAGACAAGATGGGCTGAAGTTTAAACCAAGATGCAAGCAAAGAAGTGCAGAAAGGATGTAGATTATTAGGTCTTGGGTGCCGATCACTATGTCCATGCCATTCATGTTAATTTTCTGAATTGCAAAAATGAACTCAAATTACATTAAGATTAGTTAATTCTGCAATTTGGAAACAGCAGTGATAACTGTGTTCAAACCAAAAGGTTTTTCATTTTCTACTTTATTCTGCTTAAATGGAAAATGTTTCAAGCAAGTGAATATTTTTTAGCTGCAACTGTAATTGTGCTACCTTTACTTTTTGCACAGGTTGTACCACAACGTGTTTAGGTAAGAGAATGTGGGGCAGAATAAGACTGAAATGCTTTCAGCCCTAGAGAAGTAGATTAAGGAATTCAATCTAGTGTGGTGAGAGGTGCACCAAGATTGAAAAATCTACTGGAGGAACCCTTCTCGTTGCCATCTGTTCACCACTGATCAAGCATCAGACCAGTCACAATGGGGAGTTCTGCTTCACTGATTCATCTGGGAATATGGACAATGTTTCCTTCACTTCCACATAGCATTACTGGTGGTCTCCCCCTTGGGGTAATCCCAAACCCTGCTTGAAGATGAGGCCAAAATCCTTAAGGGTCTTCATCTTCTAAAGGACATCCTGAGGGATTTCTTTGCGATCTCAAAAGAGTTACAAGTACTTAACCAACTGTTTTGGGATAGCAAACAAATCCCTCAGGTTGTCATTAACTGGAAAAACAGGTTTGTGTAGTATAAACGTATAATGAGGTCCAATGTATTAGCTTTTATTTTATTCTCTTTGTGTCGTTCATTATCAAAGTTTGCCTATATTTTCTTTGGAATACAATTTTCCTAATATTACAAGACATGTTCAATTACAGTATATCATTTGCACTTCTTACAGGTACAAAAATATGCATGGTCTACTTAAAATGCCTGTTCAAACTAATAACTGTGTGAATGAACCAATGAGGGTCCTTGAAGTTAAAATCACTCTGAGGAAAAAGCTTTCAATCTGCCTTCATTATGTGATTTGACATTGTGCCCGGAGACTTACAACAAGGCATGGGTGACTGACGTTGCCCTTGGCTGCAGGGAATTACTCTAGTGTTTATGTTTCCTGGCCCAGGACAGCAACTTCAATCTGACCAAAAGTAGGCTGTGATTGGATACAGGTTTGTAATTAGGCTGTGTTTTTGCACCTAAATAGATAGCACATTGCCTATCCTCTCAGTTGTGTTAGGTGAGTGGAGTAGCAGTACAGGGTGAAGGGCGCCACACAAGGCCAGACATACATGGTACACATTGGGCT
Organism: Esox niger; assembly: GCA_016801105.1. Classification (NCBI taxonomy): domain Eukaryota; kingdom Metazoa; phylum Chordata; class Actinopteri; order Esociformes; family Esocidae; genus Esox; species Esox niger. Next base: position 93,689 of record JACXGJ010000483.1, read on the forward strand.
TCGTACTAGTCCAGTAGGGCTGCTGTGGTCCAAATATGGATGCGTGTCCAACACAGTCTTCCCAACAATAACAGAGATCAGGTCTGAGTGGCTGAAGATAACAGGAAGAGGGGGAAATAGTGTCCATTTTATTATTTTCCCATTCCACCTTTTTATTGAAGCGGTGTTAAAATTGATTGTATGCCGTTTACACCAACAAAGCCTCTTGATTTTACACTGCCACTGCAAAATCAGTGAGTAGATGAGTGAACACAAAACATAATGAACATGAAGTAATAATACAGGATGTCATCCTTTCTTCAACGGAATATTTATAGGCATTTTTTCAGCATCCACAATCCAAACAAATTATGAAACTAGTTTAATAATTTCAAATCCCTTTCTGGATAATTCCTAAGCATCTGGGTAAATTTGTGATTTCACACAGTAGACTGTGAATGGAAGATTGGCAAGTTTAATGCAGGCCTATTTATCTCCTGTAGAATTACCAGTGTAACCTTCTCACCACAGGCTCAGCTAGACCACCTAATAAAAATTGTGAAAAGGAACATCACAATAATGACTAAATTGCATGATTATATCACTAATGAAAAAATACATTCTACAGATAGAAGGTATTAAAATAAAATGATTGAGAGTATAAATACCATCACAGTATATGACATCACATTTGAAAACAAATACTCCAACTATTAGAGTGCACTCTTTAGGCTAAGTACGCGTGCTTCATTCAACCCCCCCCCAAAAGAAACCCAATGTTACTCACAGTTCTGAATTAAACCGTCCCAAAACCCTGTGTATGTGTGTAATCCCGATAAAACAGAGAAATGTCCCGTGTTCCAGTTCTTCCTTCGCTGTCCTCTCAGCTCACGGTCCAATGATCCACACATGCTCCGGTATGTTCACGCTCTTACTCCACAGGCTAGTCGGTTGATTTCAACAAACAATCGCACTTCAAATTTAAAAAAAATATACCGTTATGAACATTACCAGCAGTTTTGCACATGTGTCTGTCTCTCTTTAATTACTGGAAACCTGAAAGGCCTCAATACAAAAAGCACCGGGTGAACAGACCACAGCTAACTGTTTGACAATATCGATTGACAAATTATTGCTCCCTTCCTTTATCCCCTAGCATAGTTGCCAGCAGAGTTGCCAGATTTGACAGTATCTTGCCCAATCACCCGCGGACCACACAAAAAATGCCCAAACGCAATTTTTCTATACAACCCTATTTGTGAATCTACCCGTCCAATCTATATTTGTCCACACATGAAAACGTTTCGGTGAAACCTCCCGATCTGACAACACTGCTTCCCAGTGACCCTTAACCTCCCACAGTTAACAAAGTTATCAATAAAGTCTCACATGCACACAAAGAAAAACAACTATAACGAAGACAGAACATTAATAATTGAAACATCTGTTTCTCAATAAAAGGCCTTTTGCCTCTTTTGAAAACTTTACTAAAACAAACAAAAAAAATTATGCAATAACATTCTGTGTAATTAATTATTCTAATGCACATTTGAATAGAGTATTGCACCAGTAATTTGCTCTAAGACAATATTTATTAAATGATCCATGAAATATTGCACATGCAAACAGTTGGTTAACATAAATAAAACATAACATTGAATAACAAAATTCTCGCTACAGAAAGTATCTAGACTTCACGTTCTTCTCTTTAAATTTACAATGATGTTACTGCATTCACTTGACATAGATGTAACTACTGGCTTTGAGAGTGACTGAGGATGATTGAAACAGTGAACATCTGGTAGCAACAAAATCCAGGAGACAAATCCTGCAAGGCTGGTATCCGGAATACATTGCTTTTGCAAAGCCTATGCATATTATTTCTATCCGTATACATGACAAATCATTACTGTAAATGGTAGAGTAAAAGAGGAACTAGTGTATGTTATCTTATTTATGTGTTTCAGATTTTCCTCTGGAAAATGTTCTTACTGTATGGGGAATGTTGTAGAGTCGGGGGGACACTTAATTCTAGGTATTTGGGAAAAAAATTGCTAGAGTTCAGCTCAGTTGAGGGAGAAGCACATACAGGTAGCATGTGCTTCTCTGCCTTTTGCTCCATTTCTTCTTTGCTTTTTTCCTCTCACCTTTCTTCTTAACCCTCCACTCCATTTATTCTCTGTTCTTGCCATTACCTCCTCTCCATCTCTAGTTTACTTTCCTTCTCTTTCCTCTATTTCTCTTTCATTCTCTCCATATATTTTCCTCTTTTTCCCTCTCCTCTCTACTCTCTCTTCTCTGTTCCACTCTGGTCTACTCTCTGCTCTTCTATGTCCCCTGCTGGCTTTCTAAACTGTACAATTATCTCTTATTTTCAAGACTCTAGTCTCTTCCCTGCCTAGTAAAGTAATGCATACACAGCGATGGTACTACTCGTGTTCTCTTAATTAATAAGGTTCAAGTAAATACATAATTTTGTTTAGACTTTCTTCAGACAAGCTAATGTTTCCTGACCTTATTGTCCCTGCTCCCCCTTTCACTTTTGCTGCAACGGATTAAGAGACATTCACTTTTCTAGTCCGGCTTCACTTACGCGGTCCATCAAAATGTACATAAAAAACAGATGAATTGATGCTGCACTTACTTTAAGTTTAACTTTGGATGAACAACTAGCTACCATGGAAAAATAGTATGGTTAGCTAGTAACATTTTCACTAACGCCTTTGTTTCTCAATATATCTGGGGATACTATTGTGGCAGTAATATCTAAACATCTAAAAAAGTGTTTAAACTGGATAGTTAGCTAATTAACTAAGTGAAGCAAACAAATGACTGGTAATCTTAAAATGTGTTCCTCTGGTGAGCTCAATATCCCTTTAATTCTACAGAGGCATACATTCTGGAATAATTTGTTTCTCGCATCGGGAAAACAAAAGGTGTTTTGAACACATGAAGGACGTCTGTGCTTCTTGTACAACTCGTCTGCATAGAGCATATTGGTGGCTCCGATAACTATGACAACGTGCTCTGTGTTTCTCAAATTGCATGCAGAAAATAGCACAATGAGCTAAATACCCTAAGAAAGATGTTGTACGCTGAAAAATCATTTGTCATTACTCAAACAAAACATTTTGATCATAGATTTCTTTTTCTTGATGTTTCCATGTCGGGGCACCATGGTAAAATTAACACAGTGTTTATTGATGTATCTAATTCATGCATTTTAATTAAATAATGCACTGCTTTACAGTATGGCACACTTCCTTTCATGTGCTTATTTGAAGAAAGTGAATTGTTACAAATGCCAACAGTACCTCCCGGGGTCATCAGGCCAGTGTGTCCCCTTGTTTCTACTGCTCTGAACAACACCAGAGGAGACATAGAGACATAGGCAATTCTTGTTTCAGATTTTAAAATGACTTGCACTTAAAAGCTTCAACAGAATTTGAACAATCCTTTTTTTAAATCACCTACTTCTAATGTTGTCTCTCTTATTGTGTTTTTATAGGCAATTGTTATTTGAGCTTCATTTGACCTTTTCACAGTAGCTGTCACGTCCTGGCTATGCCCCTAGCCATCTCTGCACTGAGCTGGGGCCATAGTCAGGACAGGACAAAAAGAGATGCCTCTAGGCATCTCTATGTAAGTTTGGTCTCCCCAATTGGAGGCAGGTGTAGATCGTTGCCTCCAATTGGGGAACACATTTATGTGAATGTTGGTCCACACTCTGTGTGGATCATTATGGTTTCTAGTTGCTATTTAGCCTATACCAAAGTCACGGTAAGCTGCTTTCATTTTGGTTCCTTTTACTTTAATGAAGACTATGGCATATTACCACTCTGTCTCTGCGCCTATGTCCTTCTACAACCAGCTGTGTGACAGTAGCAGTCCACACGTTTGCATAGTCCTCATATACTGTAAAATATGGACAAATTTAGCCTATTAAGATGGTCAAGTTGTTTTTGTCCCTCACTTTACCAGTTTACTTTGTTGATATTGCACAATCTTAGCTTGCATTTGTTATTGGTTGGTATGCAACAGCAGTAAATGACATCAGATCTCAGTGAAGTCTCTACGTTTGCCTTTTGAAGAAATTCTAAACAAATATACCATTGCTTTTTTTCATGGTAATTGTGTTCCCAATTACAAATAACACTGAATATGCAAAATTATCTTGTATGGGTTTAGACCCCATGATAATACTGAGACTGTAGAGAGGTGAACGCCCGTCTTGTTGGTTGCTTGCAGTATTCCTTTATCAATAGTCAGTAATATAAGTGACAAAAAATCATCTTGTGAATATGTTTTCAATAAGTTAAATACTTATTATAGAAATGAGCACTTCAAGACCATCTGAAGATCATAGTGCTGGCTTTGACACCATTGATCACCACATTCTTATGGAGAGAAACTCAAATTAGTCAGTGTGGGCAATGGACTAGTTCAATATTTTCTGAGAAATATATTCATTTTTATCTTTAGATGGTCCCTGGCACTTCTTAAAAATGTTCAGTTTACAGAGACTGAAATTGAATTGACAGACCACGGTTTTCCTCTCTACCTAGTTGACTGGCTCCTTTTTCTTCACTGGAAATCTCTGCCATGGACTCTACAGGCTCTGAATTACTGGCTTACTAGGTAATACTTAAGAGAGTGCATCATGTCATGCCAGAATTTTAAACACACTGTCCCTATCCCTCATTGGGATAAGTCACTAATGAGATCTTTCTGTTTGTGGTTCTGTAGTGCATTCTGTGAGCTATGCTCTACCTTGTCTTAGTGTCATTGTTGTAATTGTGAGCTCCGCTGTTGCTGCCTATAACCTGTCTTGTCTCTTCATCTTAACACTCACTTGTGAATAAAGCCAACTGACACTGATGTTTTTACCAGAAAATATTTTTTTCCGAACTTTATAATAACTGTGACTATTTTGTGCCCAAGATATAAAAGCCAAATTCCATTTATATTTACTCAAGATTTTTGGACCTATTGGTCATCTCATCGATTGATTATGTTGATGAACGATTTGAGTATATAAGATCATGTACTTGTATAGTCTCTACATGGCACAGCAAGAAGGGGACTGGTCTCCCCATTGAGTGTGGCTTCTCTCTTAGTGTCTGAGGGAATTTCTTCTAACCCACTGTGTTTCAACATTGCGTGCCCTTTGGATAAGGGCTCGGTATCAATATTAGACTACTGGTAATGTAGAGGTTTTTTTCTTCTCTTTTTTTATCTTACAATAAACTTAATTGACTCATTATAGATTTTGTACTGTAGGGATTATATCCCTGACAGAACTGGTGTAACTGAGTCAGGTTTGTAGACCTCATTGCTATCATATGCTTGTTCAGTTCTGCCCACAAATTCTACAGGATGGAGGTCAGGCTTTGCGATGGTAACTATAATACCTTTGTTTTCCTTAAGCCATTTTGCCACATCTTTGGACATATACTTGGGTTCATTGTCCATTTGGAAGACCCATTTAGATTGGATTCAACTTTGTCATTGAACAGCACATGAACAGCACATGTACAGTAAAACGAAATGCCGTTAGCATCTAACCAGAGGGCAGAAAATGTACTATGAAGTAAATGTATATTACCATTGGAATGTGTAGATGTGCAATGAAGGCAAATGCAGTACATATGGCAATATTAAATGTGCAATAAGGCAAATAGATGAGGGCAGACATTTTTCAAGTATTAGGTAAAGTGGATGTTACAACTGGGTTAATATTTGTTTGGGTACAAATGTAAATTTCCAAATGTCATTCAAGATGTGTAAATGAGGCAAATGGAGTGATGTAGCATGTGCACCCGAGATACAGAGATAACAGCAATGACGTCCTGAGGTAGACATGTGTAACAACTGTAAAAATGCAGGCACAAAATGGCAATTCTAAATGTGCAAAGACAGCTAATTGAAAGTACAAGGTGTATGTGCAACTGAAATGCGGGGATAGCAGTGGTGAGGTTCCTGAGATAGACACGTAACTGCACCCTACACCCCACAACATTATGCTCTCACCCCCATCTTTCATGGTTGGGATGGTGTTCTTCGGCTTGCGACTCACGCTTTCTCGCCAAACATAATGACGGTCAATTGCTCCCAAGGTTGAACCGGAATTGTGGAGATCTACACATTTTCTGAGGTTGATGTGAATTTTCCCATGACGTCAAGCAAAGACGCAATGAGTTTGAAGGTAGGCCTTGAAATGCATCCACAGGTACACATCCAATTGATTCAAATGATATCAATTAGTCTCAGATATCAGAAACTTCTAAATCCATTACATTCTTTTTTTTAACCATGCTGATATAATACATACATAATGTGGTTTGCCATTGTCTTACTGAAATAATCAAGGCATTCCCTGAAAAAGGGAACCATAGATGATGAGATTCCCAATATATTTGCAATTTTATGTTGATAAATGTAATTCTAAAATTGTTGCACTATTTGCTTGCACAGTTTATTCAGTGTTTGTTTATTTCAAGCAATATAAAGCATTCAATTTCAGAATCCATTGATTTATGCTTCTGCACTTGGCAGAATAATATAGTCCCGAAGTCCCAAAGTAAAACACTGCTGTTCCCTTAATGCTTAATTTGCAAATATAATATTTAGAGACCTCCCAAAACCCATAGAGATTTTGCACACTGGAAATACTATTACTACATGTTGAGCACATGAACATCAAAGTGTAGAACATATATGATATTCATTAAAAAAAACACAGGACACTGGCCATTTTCAGTAGCCGAAGGTGGACATAACCAACAATAGAATGAATCAACTTGTCACTTTTCTAACACCCCATGCAGAATTTTCTAGAAACTCCACTGCTCTCTGGGATTCTCTTTTTACACACAATCATGTTACTGACCTGTCAACATGGCCCCATCCATCCTCACCTCAAAACGGTGCAGTCGTCCTCTCCCCTTTGCAGAAAAGCATCCCCAAAGAATGATGTGTCCACCTCCATTCTTCACGGTTGGGCTGGTGTTCTTGGTGTTGTACTCATCCTTCTTCTTCCTCCAAACATGGCGAGTGGAGTTTACACTAAAAGCTCTATTTTTGTCTCATCAGACCACATGACCTTCTCCCATTCCTCCTCTGGATCATCCAGATGGTCATTGGCAAACTTCAGACTGGCCTGTACATGTGCTTTCTGGAGCAAGGTGACCTTGCAGGCACTGCAGGATTTTAATCCATGACGGCATAATTTTACAAATAGTTTTCTTGGTGACTATGTTCCCAGCTGCCTTGAGGTCATTGAAAAGATACTCCCATGTAGTTCTGTGGTGATTCCTCATCGTTTTCATGATCATGGCAACTCCAAGATGTGAGAACTTGCATGGAACCCCAGGCCGAGAGAAATTTACAGTTCTTTAGTGTTTCTTCCATTTGCAAATAATCGCACCAGCTGTTGTCACCTTCTCACCAAGCTGCCCTTTAGAGTGTGCTCCTAATCTCTGCTCATCACCTGTATAAGACACCTGGGAGCCAGAAATCTTTCTGATTGAGAGGGGATCAAATACTTATTTTACTCACAAAAATATTTTTTTGTTATTGTTATTTGTTATTCTGTCTCTCACTGTTCAAAAATATAGACTGATTATTTCTTTGTCAGTGCTTTTTCCCTCAATGTAGGTATGCACTTCATCTTTTCTTCCGTAGAAATATTTTGATTCCGCTCTGCCTATACGTGTCAATTTCTATGAGAGGAAGGAGTTATGCAATACTAACAAATATCTGATTTAACATGGCTGTCTTTCAAAACATGACTTATTACATTACAAATGGATTTGTCAGATTTTATAGTGGGTGTGTGAGGTGTGACTTTGCCCTTTGCTGCAGTGGAAGATTTGTATTAAGCACAAACATTACATTGAACAACAGATGCCATTACTGTAACGTTCTGTGCATCAAGCCAACCCTATCCACTGCTTTTCATATATACACACACACACACACACACACACACACACACACACACACACACACACACACACACACACACACACACACACACACACACACACACACAGCCTTGCAGAAGTATTCACCCCCTTGGCATTTTTCGTGTTTTGTTTCCTCACAACCTGGAATTAACATGGATTGTTTGAGGATTTGCATAATTAAATTTACAGAACATGCCCACAACTTTGAAGATGTTTTATTTATTTATTGTGAAGCAAACAATAAATAGGACAAAATATGTGAAAAAGTCAATGTGCATAACTATTCACCCCCCTAAAGTCAATACCTTATGCAGCAATCACAGCTCCAAGTCACTTTGGATAAGTTTCTATGAGCTTGCCACATCTTACCACTGGGATTTTTGCCTATTCCTCCTTGCAAAACTGCTCCAGCTCCTTCAAGTTGGATGGTTTGTGCTTGTGAACAGCAATCTTCAGGTCTGACCACAGATTTTCTATTGGATTGAGGTCTGAGCTTTGACTTGGCCATTCCAACACATTTACATGTTTCCCCTTATTAAACCACTCAAGTGTTGCTTTAGCAGTGTGTTTGGGGTCATTGTCTTGCTGGAAGGTGAACCTCCATCCTAGCCTCAAATCACGCACAGATTGGTACAGGTTTTGCTCAAGAATATCCCTGTATTTAGCACCATCCATCTTTCCCTCAACTCAGACCACTTTCCCAGTACCAGCTGCTGAAAAACATCCCCACAGCATTATGCTGCCACCAACATTTCACTGTGGGGATGGTGTTCTTTGGGTGATGTGAGGTGTTGGGTTTGCACCAGACATAATGTTTTCTTTGATGGCCGAAAAGTAAAATGTTTGTCTCATCACACCAGAGCACCTTCCTCCATACATGTTGGGATCTCCCACATGCTTTTTTGCAAACTCAAAGCAAGTCATTTTGTTTTTTGCTGAAAGTAATGGCTTTCTTCTGGCCACTCTGCCATAAAGCCCAATTCTATGGAGCATATGGCTTATTGACATCATTTCACTAATTATGTGACTTCTGAAGGTAATTGGTTGCTCCAGAGCTTGGACTTCATAACAAAGGGGGTGAATACATATGCACGTGCCAATTTTCAGTTTTTTTATTTCTAAAAATAGTTATGTATACATTTTTTTCATTTCACTTCTCCAACTTAGACTTGTGTTCTGATCCATCACATACAATTCAGATAAAAAAAACATTGAACTAAAGGCTGTAATGCAACAAAATAGGTAAAACGCCAAGGGGGTGAATACTTTTGCAAGGCACTGTATATATAATGTACATTATATAAATATGTAAAACCTTTTCGAAGAAATAAACAAGTTTGTCACATAATCACATTAGAAAACCAAGCATTGATAAAGCCCCAGAGCTGAAATAAACAATTAGATTGAAAAGTTACCAATAATTTAATCAGGGTCATACCTAGGGCAGACTAAATGGCCACATTAACCTTGAGTAGATTGAGCTCTGTTCGGTGCTCTTTATTTGCATGTGCCTAATGAACTGTCAAATGTAAGGAAAGGCCTCCAAATACACGCTCCTGGTAGACTCTTATTACTGTGGACATGTTAGGTAATGAGGTGGATGAGACTGGTGGATGGGCAATGTCGGGACCTGCCATAATCTCCCCATTAAAATTACTTTCAGGGAGCCACTCTGCAGTATGAGAGCAGGGGATCAGCTGCTGATGACAAATAATGGGCTCATTTGGGTTGAGAGTAATGAAAAGGACCATTCGGACATGTCATCTCAGGTCACTCGCCGACAGAGCGAAAGGTGCAGCAGTGAAACGTATAGGTTCCGAACAATTGGTGCTGAGTGTCTCAAACCACCCCCCCATTTGTAGATCTTATGGAACTGTTTAGAGGGAACAGCCTTCTGACCTCCATTTTTCTAGGCTGTATCTAAAAGGAAATGGTGCTTCTGGGACAGGTTAATGAATTCTGATTGGAGTCATGCCATGAATTTGACAGGTAATCATGCCCATTGAACAATGCTTTTAAAGCCAGCAAAGAAAAATGTGAGTATTGCCAATCAAAGAACATAAGGAACTGTAACATTATTTGTCTTTCTGACTAAATAAATATAAAATGTCCTGCCTGTTGGCCTTCCCATACGATGGATCGGATAACTCTTGAGGAAACAACAAAACAAGGAGCATTTGTCATGATTAATAATGATTGTAGAATGATTGTAGTATCATGAATGAACTCAGGTCCTTCTGGTCTTTTTTTCTAGATAACTCATCACCAAATGCTGTCCCCGATTCCTCAGAAAATTATATTAAAGTGTTGTTTTCACAGACATGTATATTCCCAGCCCTGAGGTGGCTTTTGTTTTTGCTTGGGACTTGATCAAAAGAAACCTGAGAGTTATTTCTAGATTCCACTAACACATCTCTTGCATTGCACTCAGACATGACACTCGACCAATAATACTTGGTGTAGGTAGCTACCACAGGGCTCTAAACTCTCTCAAATTAAACCACAGCACATCCAGCTCCTCCCCATTCATAAACAGATACTTAAACATGAATAAGCCATGCATAGGCCTGTTCAAAGTAAGTCTGACCAATCAAAATTGCTAGAAGACTGTTTTGATCATGCAGAAAATAAGGGTTTTTGGCTGCCACTGGAGAAAACATGGAGAACTAAATTCACTCTGCCAATAGGTTCATTACAAAATGCATTGAAGATGTTGTTCATGCAGTTACGATGAAAACAAACCAGAAACTGTGGAATAATTCTGGCATCTGCTCTACACTGAAAGCGAACATTTTTCATTTAATCACAGCAAGGTGACTGGAACCATGGGAACCAAGATTATTAACAGACCAGCCATGACCTCTGTAAGTCAATCAGAAGCAAAAAAAACAATATAGAGACAAAGTGGAGCAGCAATTCACCAGCTCAAAAAAGCAATACGTGGCAGGGAGACTTCAGACAATCGCTCATTATAAAAGGTCAATCACCTGCGACATCGAAGCCTCGTTTCCTGACACAAATTACTAATGTTTTGCTCACTATCCACCAGACAGTTGTACTAAAGCCGACACAGAGAGTAAAATAAACATATTTTAGCTACAGGTCATCAGATTTCAACGGGAACATTATTCTGACCTGCATCCTAACAGTCATTTAGTAATATGTTGCATTTTAACCTTTTTTGCTGGCCTAGAAGAGCGAATGTCTCTTTCTGACTGACTGACTCCTGTCACAACACATTATGTATTAGTATTTGTTCAGGGTGGACAAAAAGTATGCTGGTTACAACCTTCAGTAGCTACGTTATAGGACACCTAAAAAAACAGTTCTGGTGGATTTTTGAATTGTGTATTAGGATTTATTCAGGATAGATGAAAACTTTGCTGGCTACAACCTTCAGTGGCTACATTATATGTAGGAAGCCTAAAATAAAACAGTTTCCTGTTATATTGTGACTATTTCTGGTGTTTTCAAATAAGGCATTAGGATTTGTTCAGCATAGACAAAAACATTGCTGGCTACACGATGCTCTCGTCTTTTCACCACAGATTTTGACCACAGATTTTCTAGTGGATTAAGGTCTGAGCTTTGATTTGGCCATTCCAACACATTTATGTGTTTCCCCTTAAACCACTAAAGTGTTGCTTTTGCAGTGTTTTTGGGGTCATTGTGCTGCTGGAGGGTGAACCTCCGTCCTAGCCTCAAATCACGCACAGATTGGTACAGGTTTTGCTCAAGAATATCCCTGTATTTAGCACCATCCCTCTTTCCCTCAACTCTGACCAGTTTCCCAGTTTTGGTTGCTGAAAAACATCCCCACAGCATGATGCTATAGTGATAGTGTTCTATGGGTGATGTGATATGTTGGGTTTTCGCCAGACATAGTGTTTTCTTTGATGGCCGAAAAGTTAAATTTTAGTCTCATCCGACCAGAGCACCTTCTTCCATACATTTTGGGAGTCTCCCACATGCCTTTTTGCAAACTCAAAACGTGCCATTTTGTTTTATGCTGAAAGTAATGGCTTTCTTCTGACCATTCTGCCATAAAGCTCAATTCTATGGAGCGTATGGCTTATTGACATAATTTCACTAATTATGTGACTTCTGCAGGTAATTGGTTGCACCAGAGTTTTTTATGGGCTTCATAACAAAAGGGGTGAATACATATGCATATGCCAATTTTCAGTTTTTCATTTCTGAAAATAGTTTTATGTATATATTTTTCTTATTTCACTTCTCCAACTTAGACTATTGTGTTCTGATCCATCACATACAATTCAGATTAAAAATAACATTGAACTAAAGGCTGTAATTCAACAAAATAGGTAAAAAGCCAAGGGGGGTGAATATTTTTACACTGTACTATATACACTTGACAATAATTTATACTTGTTGATTCAACATTTGTTGATTTATGTTATTATATGTTAATCTACAGTCTTTATGTGACACCGGGAACCACAGGATTTTTACTATGCCTAAAAGGAAATGTGATAACTGCATCTGATCAATAAACATTGATTTGATATTGTTTTGATTAAGTACAAACTATTAAATAATTGGGTCAAGTGATTGACCATGTACAATGCTCATTAAAATGATTGTACATTTAGGGAATACAAATACAATGTTTCGTAAAGTAGGTCACATTCCAACAACTCTTCAGAGACATTACAAATTATCCATGCAATAAATGCAATACATTCTTCAATACACTTTTTTATTTTACCAAGGCTGTCAAAATGTACTATGCAAAATTGATATGGCATGAAGTGTGGAGTCCTGGTACTCAGGCTTTTGGCTTCAGAGAAGCTGTCAACAAGCCATGACAAGTACTGTCAGCCTTATTCTTGGCTGGAGGGATGCCTGCAGGTGATTCAGCCGCTTCAGGACCCCTTAGGGAGGCTGACTAAGCCAACTGGGGACGACCAAAAAACAGTAGCCTGATCTGATGCCCATCTTGTCATAGACTTCATATCCTAAAGAGCTGTAGAGTGTGTGTAACTGTTTCTTTTTCTCTCTGTTAAATTATTCAGAATTGTTAGTGCTTCATCAGCAACCTGACCGAACAACATCTGTTCATCTTTATTTAATCGCCTGTTATTAAATGTGATATTTCATAATCACAGCATCACCTTTGTCTCTGCCAGTAAACGCAAGTTATGTTAATGTGGCGTGAACAGCCAAATACATGGTAACTTGCCATAGGTTATGTAATAAATGTTACTATTCAGAGGAACAGGAAGGGGTGTGTGTGTGTGTGCGTGTGCGTGCGCGCACGCCATTCCCAAGTAAGTTTAATAATCAATGTCCCATCTGCATTGCCTGGTGTCACAGTTGGTGTAGTGGTGGAGAGGACGAACTAGGCACAGGCAAAGGGTGGCAGTCGATGCAAATCTTAATTTTAAAAGAAATAAAATAAACTGAAACAAAGTAAAACAAGTAAACGAAAACATAAGTCACCACTGACATGAAAACAAACTGTAACATGGAACAATGACCGACAAATGAGGGGAGCAGAGAAACATGTAAGCACATACTGATGACTAAATTGGGACCTGGTGAGAGTGACAATTGGAGACAAGAAAAATGAAGGAGACCGTGGTGAGTTCATGAACATTGAGAAAACTGGGAAAAGCGGGATATGACGGAGCTGTCCGTCACCTCACCATCACACCTGGAGCCAGCCCAGTATTTAAAATTAGAAATGAATAAAAACACACTAGTTTCTATGCAGAAAAGCAAAGGACAATTTTGCTAGATAACATGGAGCGATTGGTCACACCAGAAAGATTTAATTTTAGATTTCAAAGTTTTTGTAATTCCTTGCAATTTCCAGAGGTTAAGGAAAAAAACTGGATTAAATATGCACAGGTGTTTTTGCATTCAGCTGATATTTCATCTTTAATCAATGGCCATTCCTAACTCTAGAATCATAATTATTAGTGACCCTCATGACCGGCAACAAGCAAAGCCCTACGTAAATAAGTTAGTAATGGAAACATCAAGCCGGGTGCCTGGTATTTGAAACACAAGGCTTTAGAGTATGGCACTTCAATTACATTACACGGTGGCAGCTAATTGCTGTACCATGGTTTTCTATAATGACTTTTTGTGAGTGTGAATTAATATGCAAGGACTCACCAAGTGATTGACCGATAACAATTTACTTGGAGGGCTTTTGGGAATAGAGGTGATTGAAAATGCAACTGGTAGATTGTTTGAGGTGAGCATGTTTTATCCCTTCTATGGTTTCTAAAGGAGCTTGCTTCTTAGGAAAAAGTAGAAAATGCTATTAAATCAGGCAGTTCCATACAATGCACAATTTAATGAGGAAACCATCAATGCTCAATTTAATAATAAGACTGCCCCTGCATTAGCAGTCTACTATCAATTTACTAAACATGCAGTTGGAATGGTTTGGTATACGAGCTCAGAGATTGTTAAAAGTCTGGCTAACTTAAAGATACTTACAATTTTTTTATATACTTAAAAAAAAAATCTCCTTTTTTAACAACTTAGTCTAACATTTGAATGTTCAGTATGTCAGTTGAACAATTTACCAAAAACGCATTTCAAGATGCAATCTACAAACAATTTATCCAAAAGATTTTAATGCATTTGAGTTTTATTCAAATACATCTACAAATTATATTTTCTTATGCAAATGAGTTAGCTACTACATAATGTTGTAATGTTTTATATTTTTCCCTCCATATTTAGCCATTACTGTAGCTGTAACCTCATCTTGATTTGGTTATATATATTATTGACAATATACATTGTTTTGTGAAAGTGCAATTCCAAAATATGTTTTGCTTGACAAGTTCTAGAAATTAAGAAATTAAGAGATATATCCTTTACTTGATTTATTTAGTTGAAATCCAGTTGACGAAAAAACTGTCTGGCGTGCTGTGACCAAACTTTTTATTGTAAGGTTACAATGGGGTGGGAACAAAGCCCACATGGTTTCCATGTGAATCAGGGATAGTGTCTGTGACGTGCCACACACAGAAACTGGGGATCACCACTCAGTCGCCCTCTCCTTGGACACTTTCCTTCCATAACACAAATGATCTGTTTGCAGCATACCGGAACAGTCTGTGGTCAGCACTAGGGTCAGGAGAATCCACAAGGGCCTAAGCATTGTTCCATGGCCTTCTGGCAAATCGCAACACCCAAGCCAAGATGTAAACTGACATGTGAGGTAACATGGAGACAAAATAATCTGGAGCCTGGCCAATGCACTTTATCTCGATGTCTGTGTGCATATTCCAATACCTCATTCAGGTGAGGCTGTCAAATCCTTATACCTTATTCCGGTGAGGCTGTCATATCCCTGTACCTCATTCATGTGAGGCGGTCATATCACAATACCTCATTCAGGTGCACCAGCAGATCTGGGGTTGATTTGAGGCACCCACTACAATCAAATAAAAAATAACTCTGGTGTCTTGAGCGCAGGTTCTGTTTAACAGTTCATCTAATTCATCCGGAGATAATCCATGTCTCAAGCTATTGATGCAGCATATAAAAAACAGAATTTACCGAAAAGGTCCAGACACTTTATACTCACAAATGTCAGGCCAGTTGACTTTCTGTATATTACAATAAACAAGTAATAACAGCTTGATGTGGTGTTTATTTGACTAAGTGATGGCTAAAAATAAATACACTAGGTACTTTGCTAGCCACTATAGTATTGATTACAGTGGGGCAAAAAAGTATTTAGCCAACCACCAATTGTGCAAGTTCTCCCACTTAAAAAGATGAGAGGCCTGTAGTGTTCATCATCGACACACTTCAACTGTGAGCGACAAAATGAGAAAATCACTTTGTAAGATTTTTTATGAATTTATTGGTAAATTATGGTGGAAAATAAGTAAGAGCTGGGACCAAAGTAACAAAGGCTACCATCAGTGACACACTACGCTGCCAGGGACTCAAATCCTGCAGTGCCAGACGTGTCCCCCTGCTTAAGCCAGTACAGGCCTGTCTGACGTTTGCTAGAGAGCATTTGGATGATCCAGAAGAGGATTGGGAGAATGTCATATGGTCAGATGAAACTAAAATAGAACGTTTTGGTAAAAACTCAACTCGTCATGTTTGGAGGAGAAAGAATGCTGAGTTGCATCCAAAGAATACCATACCTACTGTGAAGCATGGGGGACCAGGACGAGTGATCCATGTAAAGGAAAGAATGAATGGGGCCATGTATCGTGGGATTTTTACAGAAAACCTCCTTCCATCAGCAAGGGCATTCTAAGATGAAACGTGGCTGGGTCTTTCAGCATGACAATGATCCCAAACACACTGCCCGGGCAACGAAGGAGTGGCTTCGTAAGAAGCATTTCAAGGTCCTGGAGTGGCCTAGCCAGTCAACAGATCTCAACCCCATAGAAAATCTTTGGAGGGAGTTGAAAGTCCGTGTTGCCCAGCGACAGCCCCAAAACATCACTGCTCTAGAGGAGATCTGCATGGAGGAATGGGCCAAAATACCAGCAACAGTGTGTGAAAACCATGTGAAGACTTACAGAAAACGTTTGACCTCTGTCATTGCCAACAAAGGGTATATAACAAAGTATTGAAATTAACTTTTTTTATTGACCAAATACATATTTTCCACCGTAATTTACCAATAAATTCATTAAAAATCCTACAATGTGATTTTATGGATTTCTTTTCGCATTTTGTCTCTCATAGTCAAAGTGTGCCTATGATGAAAATTACAGGCTTCTCTCACCTTTTTAAGTGGGAGAACTTGCACAATTGGTGGCTGACTAAATACTTTTTTGCCCCACTGTACATTAGCGGCAAGTAGTGCTTCGGTCTGGTATGGTATGTACAGAATGCTAACATTTCCCATAAGTGTTGTAAATCCAACAAATAATTTCAAGTCGAATATAAAATATTTTGAGGCAGTTTTGCCTCTATGAATTTTATTTCCAAGTGTCTGCAACAATAACTAATTGACAGCATCCTTATTGGAACAGGGTGGGATATGACACAATCCTCTCTGACAGACTTTAATGGTTCAGACTTCTCCACCTTTCTCAAATCTGAGCGACACAGTATAGTTTCCAGTGAGACAGCACTGCCTGCATTTCCCTAATCATGGCACTGGATCTCCCAGTGAGCCATAATATCAGATCTGTCTCTCGGACCCTCTGCCAGGAGGGGTTGTACATATGATGGGGTGTAGATTCTCACAGGAAGACAACTGGGGAACTTCACGCTTCTCCCCACATTTCATGAATACTGTGCAGTTGATGAGGCAGATAATCATCTCCACTAACTCAGAGGAGCTTAATCTCTCTGTGCTATGCGCCTACACCTAGGCAAGACAGGGCCATATATAATATAAATTCCACATAGCTGTACACCTCCTGTGTAGTACTTTATGGATTAAGTGCAGGTGCAAATTAATTCCAGATGAGGAGCATGGATGGTGATTTAAATTTTATGAATAATTAAGAGTTGCGTTTAATCATTTATTTTCTGTCAATTCTCTGGGGAAATCACAGCCTTAACCACTTTACCAATATGTAGCTGGGGTACTTCCCTTTGGTTCCAGGAAGTAGGGTACTGTATACTCTACCAGTCAAGCATATGCTAACCTGCTGGTTCTGCTGATGAGGTGGTGTGTTTTCAGGGTTCTTTACAACCCTCGTACTGAAATGCTGTAGTGGTGGGAGAATTACCTGATAGGTCTTCAGAGGAATTCACAACTGGAACTGAGCACTCATTTAACTGTCAATGTAATCATTGGCTATGGAATACTCACTGTCTTAAGGCAATTGAACACTGCTGCAATGGCCTTGTGATCTATTGACATTTATCTTACCTAACTCACCAGGGCATGGTTTCTAAAAAGCATCTGAATTAAGGCTAAGAAGCCACTATTGTTTGGAGATGGACTTAGCTGTAAAATGCTTACGGGAAACCAGGAACAGTTTTAATCAGTCAGTGATCATTGCTTGCTAAGTAATTACATTATTGCATGTGTTAGCGCATGTGTCTGTGGAAAAAAATGTCAAGCCAGAAGCAGTCAGGCGGTCAAAGGAACATTTTAATGTAGTATTTGTAATGTTGCAGGGGCAAGAGAGAGGTGCAGGAAAGAACAGATTACTTCATGAAATAACTAAGATGTAACAAATTAACACAGAACAGAACAACAATACACAGGAATGGAATCCCAAACAAGGACCATCAATATACAAGAGGGAAGAAGGAACTTAAATAGGGACAGTGATGAAGAACCCAGGTGAGGCAATAACAACAACAAACAGGTGTCTGTGTTCTAAATGAGGGAGAAAGGGTGCTGGCGTGCCATGTCACTATATGACAGTTTTTGTCTCGCATTGGATTACAACCAACATAAACAGCAACACAGAATAAGTAAAAGGTTTACAGTCACTGGGATGAGAATATTGTAGTCACTTCTCTTTTGTACAGGCCGCATAATGCTTACTGACTGCAAGTCTGAACGTCTTATCTGTGTCTACCATGTCCCATTCATAATGCACCAATGTCATGAAGTAACTTTGTCTCACTGGATTTTGTCTCAGTGTTGCTTGACTCTCGCTGCAGTTTTTGTCAAGAATTTGAAGTAAGTCCATCACAGACCACAACATCCAATATGAGCCCATTGCATCCAACATCAACACAATGGAGAAGTGGTTCTTGGTGGCCGAGGTTATATATTTTAGAAACAAGAATTTTAGATTGAAGCCTGTGGATTGCAAGAGCAATCTTCCACTATGTTTGAGCATTGAAAAACAAATGAGAAACCACTTCAATTATCAGTCAATAGAACACATCAATCAACGTAATTCTTGGCAAATGTCCACATCGACATGTGCAGTACACATGCAGTTGTGGCTGTCACCTTACCTTGTTTGTCTAGGAAAACTTAGATTGCTGCCCAGGAGCCAGGGACAATTCCTCACACTGCTAACATGTGGAACTTCTCAGGAAAGAGTCTGACAAAATACCTGAAATCATACACTTCTAATTCATGGCAAAGGTTTGGGTAATCACCTGAAGCATGTCCCGGCATTATCTGCATATTAATCAATTTACTTTGTTTCCTACAAATATTTTTTTCTCTGTCTTTTCTTTTTCTCTGAATTGACACAAGGTACACGGCTCTGTCTCTGGGTGTAAATACATCTGCCACCTGCTGGTCTGGGGGACATTATTTCTTGCTTGTGTGCAAAACGTATCGTCTACAGCACTCCCAGCAGAGAACTGCTCTGTGTGAATAGGACAAATGTTAATTGGGACTCTGGCTTATAAAGGTCTAATTGCTCTTGGATTCTGAGCACCAGCCGAGCATGCAAATATGCCGAGTGTTTAAACACATTCTAGCTGAAGTGGCAAAGACAGATATATATACAAAAGGAAAATAACCAAAACAAAAGGGAAGAGAGATGAAGAAAGGATAAGGAAGTGGAATTAAATGTTTGCTGGTGACCCAAAGAATGCAAAGTCTCAATCCACAGCCAATGTCATGGAAAGCCGAAGATGTCACACACTAATCAGACAATGGTCTGGTTTGCTCAGCTGTCAATGACACTTTCCTCACTGTTGGACACTTTGCAGCCTGAGGAATGTCATATATCTTGCTCCATTCTAGTCCCAAGACCTTACAAATAGAGTTTCACTGCAGTGGTCTGCTAGATGTCTGTTGATGCATTGAGTGAAATTCCAAATCAATTTGTCTTTCCTACACAGTAATAACAACAAATTCATTGACCACTAATTTACGCTATATGTAAATTAATGCACATTAAATTATAGTATGCTTGTTTAAACATGTACATGTGATAAAATAGAGACATTCAATTAACTCTGAAATGACTTGAGCCCCTGAATGGAGAAGAGTACAAATACAAAAGATTTGCTAAACACATATTGAGGTGTGCTCATTTTTCTGAGAAAATTCAATTATTTTATATTATTCCTATTTTGGTTTCAAATACTGAGCCATTTTCTAAATGGTTTTGTGATTTTGTAAAACACATTGGATTGGATCTTTAGGGCATAACATTTTGATCATTTTTATAAAATTCCCAGTATAAGTGCAGCTATAGACCATTCCTCTACATAATATCATTACAGACCCATGATATGCTCTGTCGATTCTTATAGACTGTACTCTATAAGAATATTTGATACATCAGAAAAGCAGAATAAAATTTTTGGTACAGAAACCTTTGTTTGCAATTACAGAGATAATACTTTTCCTGTAATTCATGACCAGGTTTGCACACACTGCAGCAGAGATTTTGGCCCACTCCTCCATACAGACCTTCTCCAGATCCTTCAGGTTTCGGGGCTGTCGCTGGGCAATATAGAATTTCAGCTCCCTCCTAAATATTTTCTATTGAGTTCAGGTCTGGAGACTGGCTAGGCCACTCCAGGACCTTGAGATGCTTCTTACGGAGCCACTACTTAGTTGCCCTGGCTGTGTGTTTCGGTTTGTTGTCATACTGGAAGACCCAGCCACGACCCATCTTCAATTCTCTTACTGAGGGAAGGAGGTTGTTGGCTAAGATTTCACGATACATGGCCCCTTCCATCCTTCCCTCAATATGGTGCAGTCGTCCTGTCCTCTTTGCAGAAAAGTTGAAGTGTGAAAACCTAAAGATACTTCATCATCAAAGTTCACCACTTTAATTAGACTAAAACAGTTTCAATAAGATATCCAGATCCAACATTATGGACTAGTATTGCTTTAGGTCACTAATAATGAAATAAAATAGGACATATTGTTAATATTCACTGAAATGTATTTAATACGTAGGCATACACATCAATAACTGTTGTTTTATATACACAAGAAAAATATGCCCCCCATTTTTTAGTTCTTAGCCTAGCAATAATGCTTGAACCTAACCCAAACCAAATAATCTAACCCTACAATTAACTCTGAAAACAGAAATACAATTGTCCCTTTGAAGCCTGACATGTCAGGTAGGACTTTCATTGGTGGAATATCTGGTTCGCAGAGATGGATCAGACGCAGGCAAACACAAAACCACACACTAGAGAAAGCATTGAAAAGAAACAAAAAATAAGTTTGAGTGGTAATCACACTTACATTACTTTTACAATAGCCTGTCAAACAACTGCATAAGGCAAATTATGAGTAACAGAGTGTTTGTAGTAAGCCTGTTAAAGAGCAATAGAAGGACTGAAACCCCAAATGAAATACGTAAAAAGCAGATCATCCATCATCAATTGAGGACCATGGACAGAAGGTACCACCAGTCAATGTGATTAAAGAGTAACATTAGATGCACTGCCGAGGACAATTACACGAGGTCTCACCAATAATCTTAGTAATAGTCTTTTATTGTTCCTCTTCTCATCATACAATGCAAAGCCATAGATCTCAAAAATAGCAATTAGTCCCTGAAAAACAAACCATGGCATTAATAATGCATTCAAGTAAAAAGCAAAGGCAGAAACCCAATGAATTACTAATTCTGGCGTTGCGGCCAGGCAATGTTAGCATCAAGGTTGTAGCTTACCATTAAGAAGAGCTTTTTACCTACTCACTGTAATTTAAAACCTCATGAGAACATTCTGATTCCATTCTCATTACTGGCTAAATGTTCTTGTTATGGCTCTCTCAAATGGCAGCTGGTCTAGTTGGGCTCTTTCCTTTATATAACTTACGTGTGTATAGAAATCTGTGTTCTCTGTTCACTTCTTTCACATTGCTGTAAATTCCCAAATATGAATACACAATTATTAGGCAAATCATATTCCTCAAGATTCATTCTATTGTAGAACAAACCCAATGCTCTCAGTCAATTCAAAATATAATTGAACCTCAAACCTTAATGTTTAACAAAGGCAAAGTGCATTTAGATCTTTCTCAAAGGCTACACATAGGTGTGCACAATTATTTGGCAACAATTGGTGGGCAGAATTTTTAGGCAACAACTCACTTGTTTATTCTCAATTTTAAAAGTATAACAAATTAGTGAAACAAAATGACAAACAATAAAATGTTTGTTCTTTCTAAAAAATTTTGTGACCCATATAGCCACAGTTCTTTTCAATAACTGACATGAGCCTTCCATCCATGGAGTCTGTTAGTTCCTCGATCTGTTCGCAATTCGCTGAAGCAGCAACCACAGCCTCCCAAATGTTGTACAAAGAGGTGTATTGTCTCCCCTGACTGGAAATCTCACGTTTGACAAGTTCTCAATAGGATTTAAGCCAGGTGAGGGTAGTTTGCCAGATCATTATTCAGGCATCTTTGAGGGCCTTGCTTGCTAGCCATGCAGTGGATAATTTGGATGCATGTGATGGAGCATTGTCCTGCATAAATATCATGGCCTCCTTGAATGCTGTGGACTACCACTGTTTGAAGCAAGTATCTTCCAGAAACTGGCAGTTGGTATTGGAGTATTAGTCCATCTTCAACCCGAAAAGGTCCAACTACCTCATCCTTAATGATAGCAGCCCATACCAGTATCCCTCCTCCACCTTGCTCGCGCCTGACTCGAAGTGGTGTCGTGGCCATTAGTGATCCAGCCATGGGCCCATCCATCTGGTCCATCTGGTCAGTCACTATCCTTTCATATGTCCATTAGACCTTCTAAAAATCTGTCTTCATGTATTTCTTTGCCCAATCAGTATGCTTCAACTTGTGAAACCTATTCAGTGGTCTTCTTTCAGCATACTTGACCTTAGCCATGTCTGTGAGCACTTGACACCTTGTACTTCTGGACATTCCAGGTAGGTTGTAGTTTTGGAATATGATGGCACTGGCGAAAAATGGGTCCCTGGTATCTTCATGTTTGTCTTTTGCAGTTAATATGCATCTTCTCCATGCGTTTTCTGCACGCCAGTTCAATATTCACAACAAAACATTTGATTGCCTGTTGGTTACGCATCAATATTTTTGATATTTCTATAGTGTTGCATCCGTCTGAAACTTAAATCAATTTTTTGGCCCATTTTACGTGAGGTCATGAGGCTGCACACCTTGATAGAAGGTGTTTTTCCCCTGTTGCCACACCCTCCCTTTGTACACATACATATAACCTGAAAATGATTCAATCCCATGAGCTTTCAAGTTAATATGCTTTGGAGTTCAAAAATGTGCATAGAAATAATAATATGATCAGAATACTCACTTGCCTAATTATTGTGCACACAGTGTAGGTGTCAAGAGTCAACACTGCTGACAAAGTCCTGCCATATATTTGAAGAAACATCGAGTGGGTCAATTAGTTGTTGCTGGCCGTAGTTGCAATTTCACATACAAGAATGTTTGAGACAAAATAATCTATGCCACATTTTCAGTTTTGGTTAGCTTAGCATCAATGTCATTTTCTGTTCAGTCAGGAAACACTAAGATGGTTAAACTATTAACATGCAATGTCTTGCCGTTAGGATCTGTCCCTCAATAAGGGTTACTCGCCGCCATCACATTGTCGTGTATACAATACTACCAAAAAATTGACACTAATACTATTAACAGCAATACCTATGGCAATGAGCAATGTACACTGTACAATTTCACTCACAGATGGAAACAAAGCCAAACAAGTGAATGCTTAGGTGAGTAGTGGGTTTAGGAACCCTGACAGACTTTTATCATATTTGATAAGGGATTCTTGAGATAGTAGTAGGAACAATCCTTACCAATTCTGATATATTGCCAAGCCAATGTCCGCATAGTTTCCTCAACTGAATTAGCTGCCCTTCATATCTATAATAACCTATTTGTAAACATTAACACACACACAAGTAGGCCTTCATCCTCATGCTTTCTCACACTGCTGATGGGTAGGGTTATTCTCTGGCATTGCGCAGGCTGGAGTGTATTATTATTCTTTAAAGGACTACTATTAGCTAAATAAGGCTGATTTCTTTGGTCACGAATGAATGTTATCTGCTAACATGCTCTGCACCGCTCTTCTCACAGTTGCCATGTTATTACACCACATAAAACAAGTTGTCCCCATTATGCAGACTGTTTGTAACGCTACCCAGTCATTGAGTTTTCTCTACGTCTATGGATGTGACAAAGGTATTCATTCTAAATTTTCAGTTGGCCTGCTGTCTTTCAACATTATTTCTGTGTTTGCTAGGCAATTACGCCTTACACAGTCAGTAGCCAACATCTGCACAGTATCCAGAAAAACAGCAAAGTAACTGAATTTACATTTGTTTGAGCTTTTTTGCAATGACATCATTTTAAATAAATCTATAAAGTTTCAAGGTGTTACCTGAGATGAAGACTCACAAATAAGGTCTGCATGTGTGCGGCCATGGTTGATATACATTTCTGGTCAACATTATTGGCACCCTTGATTATTTTCTACTTCATAAACTATATCTCCTGGAAAAAGTGTGTAGTGAAATAGATTAGATTAGATTCAACTTTATTGTCTTTGAACAGTATGAGTACGGTACAATGAAATGCAGTTGGCATCTAACCAGAAGTGACAATATAGAGGGCAGGGAATTTACGAGTATTAAATATAGTGTATGTTACAAGTGGAATGCATAGCTGTGCAATGAAGGCAAATACAGTGCAAATGGCAATTCTAAATGAGCAATGAAGTCAAATATGGGAAGGTAGAACATATAAGTATTACATATATGTCTGTACAAGTATTCATGTGTATAAAAGTTGTGCGATGAGGCAAATGCAAGTACAAATGGCAATTCAGACTGGGTAATATGTGCAATTGAAATGCATAGATAGCAGCAATGAGGATCTCAAGGTAAACATGTCCATGTAACAACTGAAACATTTTAGTAAAATAGCTGTTCTAAATGTGCAGTGCAGCCAAATTGAAGGTACAAGGTGACATGGCCAACTAAAATGTGGGGATAGCAGTAATGAGGTTCCTGAGGAAAACACAACACGTACCTCTAACAAATAAGAATGCAGTCATGGGTGAAGAGGGAGTACACAAGGGGGCTCAGCATGCAGCCTTGTGGAACACCAGTGTTCCAGATCAGTGTGGAGGAGGTGAAGTTGTCTAACCTGACAGACTGGGGCCTGTAAGTTAGGTCCTATTTCCAGTTGCAGAGAGAAGGGCTGATCCCAAGGTTATGGAGTTTGTTAACCAGCCTGGACGGGCTGAACGTGTTAACTGCTGTGTTAAAGTCTATGAAAAGCATTCTCACATACGTGTTGGCTTTGTCCAGGTCGGTCAGGGCAGAGTGTACAGCTGTGGAAATGGCGTCCTCTGTAGACCTATTCGACCGGTAGTCAAACTTGTCGGAATTCAGTATTAGGGGGGGCTGGACATAAGGTGGACCAGAACCAGTCTTGTGAAGCACTTTATGATTGTGATGGTGAATGCAACAGGTCAGAAGTCATTTAGGCTAGATGCAGTCGACTACATCGACACTGGCACAATGATTGGTACAAGGGTTGCGGCACATTCTTGAAGCACATTGAGACAACTGCCTGAGTGAGTGACAGGTTGAAAATGATAGAGGTCAATAAAGACCTTGGCCAGCAGCCCAGCACATGCTCTGAGCACATGCCCAGGGACGCCATCCGGAATGGCTTTTTAAACCACTGGAATGTTAGCATACACAGGTTCTAGTGTATTGTCTCTGGTGGGGTAAGAGACATTTTGATGGGATTTTGGAAAAACAATTTTCAGATTTGAATGTTTGAAATCACAAAACCACCATCCGGGTGTTCCGTCTGCTGTTTGCTAATGGCAGCCTGCAGTTCTTTTATTGCTAGTTTAGCATTAGCAACCAGAGGTATGTAGACTGCCATAACAACAATAGGTGTAAACTCCTGAGGCAAGTAAAAATGTCTGCACCTAATCATCAGAAACTCCTGATTGGTTGAGCAGACACTCCTGGTTAAGTTAGTGTTTGTACACCATGTTTTGTTTACATAAATGCACAGCCCACCTTCTCGGCCATCCAATCAGCCCTGTCGCGCCCTTCTAGCTCAATTTGTCGGGTATGGGGTTGTTAAGCCATGTTTCTGAGAAAATCATGAGAAAATCATGCTGCAATACATAATTCATTATGGTGAGATGATTCTCAGTCATATTTTGTTTGCCAGTGCCCATACGATGGCGAGGAAAAGGCTAGGAGTTGAAAGCCAATTGTGGTCTTTATTCACTCAAAGGTTTGAAAACATTTAACATTTTTAAATTGAAACAATTATTGACACCTTCTTATTCAAATCACTTTCCAAAGTACACGATTGTCATTGTTGAGAAATTAATCATCTATAATAGACTGTCAGTGCTAACATGGCTTGAGTTAACCAATGAATGATGGTGCTTTAATGCTTAAAAGGACCACTCATTCCCTGTCCCTCTTTCACAATGGTGAAGACAAGAGAGCTGTCAATACATAACACACTAAACCAAGAAGGGCTTTATGGGCAAAGGCCAAGGAAAAACCCACAGTTGAAAGCAAAACATAAAAAGGCTCAACTGATCTTTGCCAAAACCGCAATCATTCTGTGAAAACGTTCCGTGGACAGACCAAATTCAGGCTGTATGGCAATGTTTTTTGGTGAAAAATGAATCTTTTATGGAACACCTTACCTCTAGTCAGATATGGTTGGCAATCTGTAATGTTGAGGGGCTGCTTTGCTGTATTGGATCAAATCACTGGCCTAGTACTGATTTAAGACTATGATATGTCTGAAATACTGTTGAGGTTATTTTGAACTGCATGAAACTTGATGATATCCACAAGATTGTGTTTTTAGAAAAATAAAATGAAAGGCGACCAAATGTAAAAGTTTCAAGGGCCTCTAAAATAGTTACATTCGTTAGGGTCAAAACGGCTCGGCGGTGGCGAATCAATGAAAAGGCTTGTTGAAAATCCTGCTGTGTGCAGCTAAACTGTCTAAATGCACCTCAAAACACATATGCACACACACACACACACACACACACACACACACACACACACGCACATACAAACTATGCCTGCCATGTTCAGTATTTGTTGCAGTACTTCTTTACCAGGTCGTGAGGTGAAGAGATTTAAAACACTGAGACCCTTTGTAATGTCTGTCATCACACACACTAAAAGTTAAATCACCCTTCACCTTTCGCAAACACAAGCAATTATTATCTTTTTTACTATTGGAACTGAACTTATCTCACGGGAAAGGCTTTGTTGTGTCGTTTGTGGGAGGACCCAGGAAGGACTGTTCATAGCTTTCCAGGTGATATTGTTTATAGGGCTTGCTAAGGACCCTGTCCATATGTTATTTTGCAGACTACAAGTCCCAAAATGTATCTGCGGCTAGCTTGTGGGATACAAAGACAAGGAGAGAGATATTCCATGCAACCTTGTCACTGGAGCGATTTCAGTCTGTATATTCTCTGGAGTAGTTCACTTCGATTATTGTCACACAAGACCAGAAAGTGGTGTGTGTCAAAAAGCCTGTTATTTGAGAAAACTAGCCTCTGTGATCATCATCATGATAATGTGCAGAGATGACCAGGCCTGCTCCATCTGATTCAATAACTTGATTTCGACCCGAACCGTTTCGACCCGAACCGTTGATGTTGTCACTATGATCATAATATCTAGACACATAAAAAAATGTGGTTGATTTTGTCCATCATTGCAAACAGACAGATTTATATTTTGGGGGTAAAAAAACAAATGTTCATCATGAGGCGAATTATCTTAATTGACTATATAATAAAATAAAACTAGTAAAATGTTTTAATTTGTATGAGTAATGAGTTGTTTATGGTATGTCAAACATTTGTTTGTGGCGAAAATATCAATAGTAAGTACTGGGTTTTGATTTAACATCCCGGGTCAATTTGCCCCGCTAACAAAATGAGTGTAACCAAAATGTTAACATACTGTAAACACAAGAGTTAAGGAAATGATACATTCTGAGGATTGCCAAGACATTTCACAGTTAAATGTGGGACCCAGTGTCATCCAAAGGTATGGGTCAAAGATCATGTGTCCTCCTGCAGGACCAAGATCCAAATCACACATTAAAAAATCAAAGGAATGGTTGAAAAGGGAAAAATAAACTCTGTTTTACAGTGCTGGTCTAAATCCAATTGAATATCATTAAAAAAAGAGCTGAAATATGCCATTGGGAACAGGACTCCTGCAAACATTCAAGTGCTTGGAAGACATTTTAATTAGGTAAGGGTACCTGCAATGCTATCCAGGTCATATTTTATTCTGTGAAATCACTACACTTTCGGACATCGTTTTTTGTACACCTTTAGACATATGATTAATAATACATTTGGAGATGCAATTAAAATGGTAGTACAATGTAGTTACAATTAAAATATCGTACATAATATATAAAATATTCAAGGGTGCCAATACCATTGACTCGAAATGTAGGTCTTGAAGGTGTAGATATATGGGACATCTGACATTAGTGCTGTCAAATGGTTGCAGTTATTTGCACAAAATGTTGTAGTTATATGTCATTAATGCCAATTTAAAATCGTCTTCAAATTTGGGATTAATACACACTTTGGTCTTTAAAAAGCAGTGCAAAGAGACATACCATGTTTTATCATAAACTACGGATAGTTCTAAATCAATGACCAGTGAAGGAATTGATTTTATATGTATTTATTAAATTGTTCTACATTATACAATGTCAGTTACAGTGGATATATAAAAAAGTATACACACATCTGTTAAAATGCCAGGTTTTTGTGATGTAAAAAAGAGACAAAGAGAAATAATTTCAAAACATTTTACACCTTTAATGTGACTTATAACGTGAACAATGCAATTGAAAAACCAACTGAAATCTTGGAGGGGGAAAAATGAAAAATAATATTCTGGGAGCACTCTCTTGCTTGTTCCTGAATCTTTACTGTTGCAACCAAATCTCTGTGGATTGCTACCTTTGATAATTCTCTGTACCCATTACATACATTTTTGACTCTTTGGAATAATCTATAAAGCTGGTCAAAATCTGGTTCCACCACCAGCATTGGTGTGCAAATCTGGCCCATAATGAATAATGAGAAAGAATAACAGCAATATTTTTTCATCAATAAATGATTTTGAGTGCACTCTGAAGCATGTTCTAAAATGTTGACCTTCAACAGGATAAAACAATCTGGACAGTCTTTTCTTGCCCAATGAAACGCTGCACCCTTTCTCTTTTCTATTGTTGTCACTAATAGACATTGTCATTTCTTCCTCAAGCACATAGATGAGTAACGGCAGACTGGGACATGTAAAGTCTGTCAATTTCTATAATGTCTACACCATTCACAAAACATCTGTTCTTGTTAGAAAACCCATATTGAACAGTGTAGAGTGTCATTGTTGTGTTTTAGGAAATATAAAAAAGATATACTATATGTATATATGAAGCATTTTGAATCAGCTGGGGAAAAAAAGTAGAATTATATTGTAGGCAGGAAAGGGTTGGTTAGAATGCAAACTGTTGTTGT
>JACXGJ010000484.1:0-123022 GCA_016801105.1 Esox niger
ACACACCCCTCCAGGTATTTATACAGCTTTTACCCCACAGGACAATTGAGAGAGATGGAAGCGTTTGAGCCTGTAACATCATGTGCTAATAGACTATCAATATGCTGCAATAAACAATTGTATTACTCTCTCCCTTGACAACCGAGTACGCGAGTTATTATTACTACCACTATACGACATGGCTGATTTCTAACAGTTTATATCAGACCACAGCATTTTTAGGTGAGCAAAAGTAATGGAACAAATAATATTAAAGTAAATAACATTTAATATTTGGTGGCATAACCCTTGCTTGCAATAACTGCCTCAAGCCTGTGACCCATCGACATCACCAAACTGTTGCATTCTTCATTTGTGAGCTATTCCAGGCTTTTACTGCAGATTCTTTCAGTTCTTGTTTGTTTCAGGGTGTTTTTCTCCTCAGTCTCCTCTTAAGGAGATGAAATGCATGCTCTATTGGGTTAACGTCAGGTGATGGACTTGGCCAGTCAAAACCTTCCACTTTTTCCCCCTGATGAAGTCCTTTGCTTTGTTGGCAGTGTGCTTTGGGTCATTGTCCTGCTGCATGATAAACTTCCTCCCTATCAGTTTTAATGCATTTCTCTGTAAATTGGCAGTCAAAATGTTTCTGTACACTTCTGAATTCATTCTGCTGCTACCATCATCAGTTATATCATCAATAAATATTAATGAGCCTGTTCCAGAAGCAGCCATGCACGCCCAAGCCATGGCATTGCATCCACCATGCTTTACAGATGATCTTGTATGCTTCAGATCTTAAGCAATTCCTTTCTTTCTCCACCCTTTGGCCTTTCCATCACTTTGGTAGAGATTAATCTTGGTCTCATCAGTCCATAAGATTGTGTTCCAGAACTTTTGCGGCTCATCTCTGTACTTTGCAAATTTCAATCTGGCCTTCCGATTCTTACTGCTGATGAGTGGTTTGCATCTTGTGGTGTGGCCTGTGATACCTTCACCCCTGCACTGTGGAGGTTGTTGGTGATGTCACATACTGATGTTTTGGGAGTTTTCTCACAATATTTCTGTCATCAACCACTGTTGTTTTCCTTGGATGACCGGTTCGACGTCTGTTGCTCAGTAACCCAGTAGTTTCTTTCTTTTTCAGGACATTCCAAATTGTGGTGCTTGCTATGCCCAATGTTTGTCCAATGGCTCTGGTCGATTTTACTTCTTTTCTCAGCTTGACAATGGCTTGCTTTTCTCCCATAGACCACTCTCTGCTCTTCATGTTGGTTTATCCTCTTTTATAAGGAATGCAGTCTTTTAGGTTTAAACCAATGATGGAAACTTAGACTAGTCATGCAGAGCTATTTAATGTTGGAACAATAAACCTCAAAGGCAAAACCTGGGCAACAAGAAACATCTGTCAGTCACATGTTCCAATACTTTTGCTCCCTTGAAAAATGGGTGGGTTCAAACAAAGGGTGATATTTCCTGAATTGTTTAACACATCTATTTGTGAATACCAGGAAATGAAAGCTGAAATTCTGAACACTTGTCTCATACTCATCTTTTGATCTTAAACCCAAAGGTCTTCAGTGAACAACAAAAACAATGGAATTTACCTTGCCGTTCCAATACTTTTGGAGTGTTTTTGTCAATGGCCAAAAGGAGTGGCTTGTTGAGTCCGAATTCTGGATGACCATACATATACAGACACAAATTTCCCCAGCCAGACTATTCTCCTGTCATGTTAACTCTCAATGGCCATGGCTGCATCTATGGCTTTAGAAAGTGGACTGTATTATCAACAATAACTCTGATTGACATGGCCAGTGGAACACGTCTTAAACATGTCTTAACATGGTGTTATCAGTTAAGGTATATAGTAGAAGATGTTGGGCATTATGGATACATAAACTGCATTTGTGAATAACATAATGGCACAATAAAAAAATAGTCCACATATACCTACCACACAGTAACCTGACCCATTTCCTCCACAGGGGGCACCACAGGCCAAGCCTAAATACATTGTTTCTGCAATGATGCATTTTCCACCCTTATTGACCTATAATGCAGATTTTTTTGTCTACATTCCTCATTCTCCAGGAGGGGCAACACTGCAAAAGCCTATCATGTCCGCCATCTTGGATCTTTTGTACAGTGAAAGTTTAATGAAACCTATAAAAATATATTTTAAATCAACAATGACCTGTTAATCGGCATATATGTGTCTTATACGTGTCCCTATAGGTTGTAACAAGCTAAGAAATATATAAAACAATGGTGGACAAAATGGCTTATAAGTATAAAACTTATGGATGCATGCACTTCTTGTGTGCATTATATTATGGCGCAAACAAAAATACAGGCCAGGTATATTATGCAAACAAACACCCGACCTGATTCTTCCACAAGGGGCGCCACAGGCCACACTGTATTGCATTTTTTTCTACAATTATGCCAATTCCACCCTGAAGATAACCCTTTATGCTTACTCTTATGACCAATTTAAAAATGATCTTAAAATCACTCGGTAGTCAGATTGACCTGACAGTTGGTTTACAGGTGTTTCATATGTGCCTACCTGTTGGGTTGTAAAGAATTAGATATAAATTGCAATATGGTGGAACAATGACCTTTGTAAAAAGGTGGTTAATGTAAGTCCATTGTACAATAAAAGTTGTCTGTATCTCTTTTGAGAATTACTCACTGGGGTATTAAGAATCCACATAGTGTCTATTTATACTTAATGTCAAAGTGTCTGGCCATGTCTGACCTTTCTATCTTGTGACTTAGTGTCCCATTGTTGCTTTCAAGTATATGATTATTGATGGTATCCTTGAAATGAGCTTTTTTGTGGAATAAACCTAAGCTCCCTGAGATGGCATTCACATTCAAAATGTGCCATTTAAAAGAATAATAGCAGCAAAAATAAAGTATAATGAAAAAATATAAATAATAAAAATAAAATAATGAAACCACTGTGAATGGAGATTTCTAAAGTTTTAAATTATATTTTTTAGATCAACCCAAAACTCTTTCAAAGTAACCATGGTTTAATACTTAAAGGCAGAACAATGCGATTTGAACAACAATTAAGACATTACTAATAGTAACAACTTGAAGTCACAAATGTCATTTTTTGCAATCTATTACAAATTACCTTGGTTTTAGATTACAACTGACTAGAAGATGCAGCTTGTAGTTTTTGTTAATATAGTGTCAAAAAGGGTGTTGTTGTTAATCAATTGTGTGCAGATCTAAATCCACCGGTGATTCATGTCATTATAAGGTAGTTCTTTTATTCTTATTTTTTGCATCCGTTATTATTTGTTTGTCTAACATGTGATATTGCTTGTAATAAAGATATTGCTTGCAATAAATTAATTGATCATCTCTTAAGGGCTTGTTAAATATTTATGTTCCACTATAATATTAATGAAAGATGAGCCTTCTAGCTACACAAACCTGAACTAAAGGGTTTGATAAAATTTAATGGCCAGGAACACCCTTATGCACTTGTCTTGCTCTTTGAGATGTAGGTTTGCCGATTGATAGAGCATTCCACGTTGAACCAAGTGTACATTATATTTTAATCTTGCATGTTTCATTTTTGTGAAGCCTTGACAGTATGAACATATTCTTTGTATTCATGGTGACTTGATGTAAGATATGTTCCTTGATACCGTGAACTGCATTGAGCGGTTGATTCATTCTGCAGATATAGGTGCAGGAAGACATATGTGGAATTGCTTTTGCATATAATTTACAGTTCCATTTTGTCTCACTGTTCATATAATTTAATAGTGTTGTCAAATGATTAATCTCAGTTAATCTCTAAATTCTTTAGTTAATTATAGAATGTGTTCAGATTTCGTCCTGAATTTAAAAAAAAAACATCTATTTAAAAAGGACTGTGTCATGCATAAAAACTGTCTTTTATTCAAGGTTATTGATCATATGAAGCCAATTATTATTACATAGTTGTTGGTAAATTTTTTGCCAGATCACAATAATTGGAGCAAATGTCTCTTACTGACCGATAGACTGACCAACCCTTGTTAAATAGCATAGCAGTTAGAGACGCGGGCTCCGGAACAACTGGTCCCTCGTTCGACCCCCGTAACAGTCAAAACGCATTTTCCTTGAGGTTTCAGGACAGACAAACTTCACTGGCTACAACCCTATGTAGCTATGTAATAGGAAGCCTAAAATAAAGCAGTTCCGGTGGTTATGATTTCTTTAGGATAGACAGACACTTCAATGGCTACATGATTCTCTAGTCTTTTCACTTGACAAACAAAGTCTGTAATCGTCACCTATTTTGATAGATACTATATCAATGTCATTCACAAACTATATCAATGTCTGTTTAAACGGCCAGTGGCGAAAATGAATTTGTTCAGGATAGACCAAAACATTGCTGGCTACAACCCTCAGTAGCTACTTTATGGGAAGCCTAAAATGAAACTGTTTACTGTTATATTGCGACTATTTCTGGTGGATTTTCAAATTATGTCTTAGGATTTCTTCAGGATAGACAAACACTTCACTGGCTACTAGGAATGTGCACTGGACCATATTTTACTATCCAGTCAGTATGTGTTGTTATTCGAATAGTATTCGGTTAACAGAAATACATATTTTTAAAAGTACCACGTGAGTGCTGGTACATAACGCACAAATGACAACGTTCTCATGTAACATCGACTCAATGACTGGTCGTGTGACATAAAAGTGACTGCATGCATAGAGGAAGCTGTGTGGTTTACACGCAAAAGTTCAGAACTGGAAGACAAGACACATTATTGAGACAATTGAATGGAAGAGTCTAGAGAAGCTAGATAGCTAAACTAGCCAGCTGTGTGTCATCTGCTTGACTCTCAGCCCCCTTTGTATTCCACAGCTGAACTTTATGTAGCTCTTTGTGGCCAAATCTTTTTTCCGGAGATAACATTAATTCAGTAACTATATTCCATCATCCCTTGCATTAGTTGACTTTCATACTCTTTCTGACAGTTGGCTAAGAAGTATTTATCACATCATTCTGACTGACTGGGCCCGATCACACTAGGAACATAAACAACAAATATCTGTGAAGGAGCGCATGTTATAAAAACAACTTGAAACGGTGTACAAAAAATGTCATGGTATATCGTCATATGTAAAAATTGGTTTGTAATTATGAAAGTATTTAGAAAAATATAATTTAAGTCTATTTATTTAAACAAAAAAAACATATACGTAAAAAATGGGGTTAATTGAATACACACACGTTTTCAAATACTAAATACATTTCGGGTATTAAAATATTCAACTATTCGTGCCCATCCCTTCTGGCTACACAATTTTGTTCTTTTCACTTCTTGAAAAAATCTGTTATCGTCACCTATGCTACAGTAGTTATTGTATCAGTGTCATTCATGAATGGCTAATAAGCTGTTTAAACGGCCAGTGGCAAAAGCCATACATTTCATAAATGCTGTTTGAGGTGGAGATAAACTTACTCAATTTACCTAATAAACGTTACTCAGTTTACCCAATGCTTAATGCCCTCTAGCGACACATTACTTGCTAATAAGCTTTTAAAATGTATGGCCTGGATTCAATTCTCGAGAGGGCAAACCATGATTCACACATTTCATTGCAGGCCGGCTGAACTAGGCTTGCCTGGTTTCTTGTTTCTTAGTTGCCATGTTTTATTTTAGGATTGTGCCATTCTGTTATGACTTACAGTTGAAGCTGAATGCCATTTGGTATCATTAGCACATAAATTGTCACTATTAGCATACATTTTCTCTGTAGCATCACCATCTAACCAGTGCATCATTTCATCTACTGGGTCTTTATCAAATTATACAGAACAGTCTAAAAATGTTTTGCTTGTTTAAAATGTATTTGAAGAGCACAATAATGTTTTTATTGATGGTCTTATCATACGAAAAACGTATTCGCAAGCAAGCAAGTTTATTTATACAGGACAATTCATACTAAATTTTTTTAATAAAAAGATGAGGTCCATTTCTGAAACAGAGCACCTGCAGGACTCTCTCGTGGGTTCTAGTTGGGCTTTAGAGTTGATATCGGATTGTAGCCTATATCATTTGTATTATGTTTCAATAATAGCCTAATTAATTTGTTGAATAGTTATGGAAATCTTGTATTTCATTTGTAACTTCATTCAAATTCAACCATGGCTCTGATCATTCATCTGGGAGTGTTGCGCATCCTAGGTAATGCCTAGGTACCATTAGTGGCTGCCTGGGTACGCTAAGTGTCATGTGCTTTTGGCAGAATATGTTGGAAAATGCTAGAGCATGGTTAACAGGTGGATTTGGATTTGTGCACACAGCATCTAGGGATCGGTTTCAGTGAAGGGTCAGAGGGGAGTCACAGCTGTTCTAGGTATTCCTATTTACAGCTTGGAACAGCGCAGACTGCATTCTAATGTATAAGTACTAATGTAAGGTACTGTTACACCCCATTCTCACACAAACGGAATGCCGTCGTTGAGAGCATTCACACTCCATTTTACTGCAGGATTCTCGGACAAGTGGCGAGTCAACACGATTGATGACATGAATGCATAGGCTACTCTGCATTGTTATACTGACAAGAGCTAATGTGAAGCACACAAGTGCCAAATGATGTTGCCCGTATACTGTTGAAAATTAATTAGTGACAGCTCCCACTCAAGTCAAGCACAAACTCTGGATCTGAGGCTCAAACAAAGTAAAATGCATTAAAAGCGCCCAATTTTTATTTATTTTTGCAAGCATTAACGCATTAATTTAGACATTCTGATAACCCCAGTTGAACCCTCAATCCATCAGAATTTTTGATGGGTGTGAAAATCCAATTTGTGTAATTTGTTCTTTTAATCTCAGACACATAATTTGCATAAAATGAAATGTTAATCAATTAAAGGTGATTTCAAAGGGGCAGGGAGAAAAATCATAGCACATTTCTTTTTACTCAAGATGAACAGTCTCTTAGGGTTTATTGACATTATGAACGAGAAAGTAAAATGCTAGGTCAACAATCTTAATTTGCACAATCTGTTTCATATAGTGATTTTACACTGACATGTTCACAATATAGCACAGAAAAATTGTGAGCTTCAATCACTGGGCATTTTAAGCAATGTGTATGAGCACTGCACAGACATTTGTTATAGTTCCGACACACTTGCAAACTTCCGGGGCGGGTCGAATAAAAATGCTGCCCACGCTACGCCAGAAGGTGGTGTCTTAAGCTACCACTATCTGCAAGTTTACGCAACAGATTTATCTTGCGTCTTTTTCAATACGTCTCAGAACATGTATCTTAATATAAATTAGCCCTTACATCTTGATATACCAGTTTAGTATGTTACCTATATACATCACTAACATGGACCAAAAATACTTACATACTTCATACTGTACATTGGTGTGTTTTGTTTTTGCCTTGCCTAAAGTCTGACAGAAATCTAACCTAACTGTTGTATAATAAAATTGTTCTCAATAACATGCAATGAAATTCAACTAGATGAACAGCTAGACTGTGCCTGATATGTCCTTTTTAAGAAATGTTGGTTATAATAAAAAATCAGTTCACTATTTATTATGCAATTATGTGTGTTTGAACATTGCCTGTCTGTGTTTGCGTTTCGCAAAGAGAAACCCAAGGACACTGCAATCCCAAGCCTGTCCTGTTACTTATTTAGTCCATACTTTTTCTCACTTCTGACGTTCTCCTTTCCTCACGGCACTGACTATTTCCCTCCACTTAAACTGGTTAACCTCCCCTCACTCTCCTCTGCCACCTCAACCTTTACACAGTGCTGCTGTCAATAATATTTGGAAGTTGGATCCCCTTGCTTTAAAGCATATTCTCTCTCCCCCCAAGAATGGGTCTCCTAGCAATCGACCGGACCTCAGCTCTGAATTCCTTGGTCGAGGCATGTTCGCCAAGAATACACACCCCCAGATTTCAATTAAGATAAAAGTCTACACGTAACCACACTCAAGCTGTCATTTTCCACCCTTTTGTTTCAAAGGCCGTGGTTTGGAATGGCAAATGTTTGAAACAGTCTAAGAGCAAGCAGTTCACATGAATTCATATTGCTTCAAATTTTTTGATTGTTGATTGGACAAAGATCCTTTGAGAGTTCTTGAAGTGACATTTATTTCCCGCTCATTTTGAGTGCTTCATTTAGTCTGTGGTCTTTTAAATACATTCATTATTTCAGAGGCCCTGGTCACATCTAATTGCGGTCGATGTTCCATGTATAGCATTTTATTTAGTT
This sequence comes from Esox niger, assembly GCA_016801105.1. Classification (NCBI taxonomy): domain Eukaryota; kingdom Metazoa; phylum Chordata; class Actinopteri; order Esociformes; family Esocidae; genus Esox; species Esox niger. Next base: position 8,258 of record JACXGJ010000484.1, read on the forward strand.
TTTGCATTTTTTATTAGTACTTCCTGTACAGTTTGGTATTCATAAAGCAACTAAAAGTATGAGTGCTGATGTAGGTCCCTTGTTGCCTTTCTTATTCATTATGATTTCTAAGCAACTCCCCCTTTAGAGCCTTTCTTGTTGGCCAATAATTGTCTGTCATAGAGATAGCTGTCCAATTCTGACTGAGTTTAGATTTAAAATCTTGTTAATGGAAATGCTTAATTCTGACTGACATTTGGGAGCAATTAGGGCTAAGTGGCTTTCTGAAGGGCACTGCACAGTACATTGTTCAACTACTTTAGTGTTGACCTGGCTGGTGATTGGCTGATCCCTCCTGGTGACCTGACTGCTGGTAAATTGAATTACACATAAATGGGTTACTTCATGGAGCTTACCCTAATGGCTCAGCCCATGCCATCACCAACACTGTAACGGCTGTTAGAAACCAGGTGATCTGAATGTTGATTGGCTGAAAAAGGTTTTATATTTAAGCAATAAGGCAGCAATGAGACCATATAACATGGGTATGACATCACGCCCATTTTTTACGGCTTCAATAGCCTTGGTAACCGGGTGTCTCATTTGGCCAATATACCACAAACCACCAAAATGTTATGCGTTTATAAACTGGTTACCAAGGCAAACAAAGCTGTAAAAATTGCTGTGATTTCATACCCATGTTATATGGTCTCATACTACGACTACAATCGGCATTCAGGATTCGAAGCATCCAGTTTAAAAAGGCCTGTTTATCACAGTTAGGCCAAAAAGGGCTGTTAGTGTGCCTTTTTTCTTAAATATACAGAGATGTGATGTTTCTGAGTGTGTGGGGGTCACTACTCGATGCAATAATATTTTACAAAATCTATCCTGCTTTAATTTCTAGCCGGCACAATCTCTGGTGAGGAGATCCCCATTGTGTCCCACACCAGCATCAAGGAGTACCGGGAAAGCTTCTCATGTGAGAAGTTCACCTTCCGGACCAATCCCAACATCACATTCTACGTCTATGTCAGCAACTTCTCATGGCCCATCAAGATACAGGTACAGGCTGGGGCTGTCTGTCTCTGTCTCTTAGTTTGTCACCCTCTTTCTGTTGCTCTCTCTGGCTGCCTGTCTTTCTCTTGCTCTCTCCAGCCTCTTATATTTCTAGTCTAAACAAGTAGACAAGGTTGAAAACCAGTTAAGGAAGTAGAACTTGAGTTCATAACATGTCTTGGTGAAGAAATGTTTACGCTGTCAGAGGCCTGAGATGGCTCTCTTAAAATGACCATCTGAGGGATGTGCATTTAAGGTCTCAATTTCAGCATAATTTTAAACCATTGGTTTCAGCTTGGTTGGGTTTTTGGTGAATGATGACAGTGTGACAGGCACATCTTGTTTCTCCTCTCCGGTCCTCTCAGTCAGTCGCATTGGCGGCAGCAGTGTGTATTTCATTGTCGGGTGCTAGATCTCCCCATTTGTTAGTTGGACTTTCTTGCTATGCTTTTATCATGTGATGCAGAGTAGGCTCTGAATTTGAATATCAGGGTTATATTTATAGTACTAACTAATGTACTGAACAGAATTACAAACACTATATCACATGAGCCGATATAGAAGAAATTGTCCATATGCACAAAATGCTTCTTTGTCTTATATGATGTGTAGTAAGTTTTGTGCAGTTTACAAACCTGTTGCTGAGCAATATCCTTGGCAAAGATCCACTTGATGGGTGCTAAACAGCATGATCATTACATAGGCATATATTGTGCTAGGGACAATACAATGTCCCTTTAAAATGTTTGTTTTGTCACACAATAAAATGCAACAATATTGAGGGAGTGGTGCCATTTACATATTAACTGCAGGTATGCACACAAGACACACAAGTGCCCTATAATTTAATGCAAATTTCCTAATATGCCACAATCTTTTTTCAAAGTAATTCTAATGGTCTAACAACTAACATGATCAGGTGTAACCATACTAGGACACATACATCCAACTTTTTCCACAGCTATTATTTCATGTTTCAGCATGACAATGCAGGGCCTCATGTTGCAAGTATTTATACACAGTGCCTCAGACAAAAATAACATGATTATTACAATATCATAATAGCCGAACCTTGTTTGTTGCCTATCATAATATTTTTATTGCACATCTTGACTTAGACATTTGTTGCAACACATTTTACATAATGACTGTCTGCTATTTTAATAAAGTAAATAAAAAATATATACAGTTTGGAACAGAAACACTGAATTAATGATAAAATATAAAAAATTATCCATTCTCACAAACGTTTACTAAATATATAATTTGAACAGAAGTGTAAAAATGGCAAAAAAAAATTAAATATAGATGTCCAATGTAATAAAGGTTGCTCAAGGCTGTCAAGAGCTAAGAAAATCAAACATTTCAACAGGCAAAAGTTGCTACAAATGTCTCATTTCTGAAGATAGTAAGTTTTCATATAATTGTTCATTAAATTCATGTCGTTTTTGACCTCAATTTTTTTGACAAAGATGACTTGGTTACTGCCTTTTTCCGCATTATCTCCTTCAGATGTAATCTACAGTTTAACTTTTGTCAAAAAACAACATAGTCTGGGGAATTGTGCAGCACCTTTTTATCCAAATCGATTTTGGGATGTCCTGTCTCTTTAGACTTTTGTCATGTAAGATTTGGCATTGTTCCTGCTTATTCGGGCCTGGGTCGGGCAGGCTCAGATTTTCAGGCCAATGAAATCAATGTGCTGTGTCTGATTCGATCTTAAGGGTAACGTGTCAAGTTGGACTTGTGAGACATTAGTGTTGTTTGATTCATACAGTCTGTTGGCTTGATGGGAGCTGTTATGTGCGCTGAAACATGCACGCACGCGCGCACAAAAACACAGATTTCATGCATAGACTTCCTTCTAAAGTAGCAACACAAGCTGATTCGCTCTAGGCGCTTCAACCCTGTATGTCCTCATCTACAACTATCAAAATAATGTTTGAAATGTAGCACGTTATGTCATAGGCTTTTTTGATCCATGTGTTGGTGTAGTACAGTTAGTATGAATGTATTCCCTTCCCACTGTAAGTCACTTTGGATTAAAGTCTCTGCTAAATTACTTGTTAATGTAAAAACGTACACTCTGCTTAAAAATGCAGGATTATTAAAACATTTTGTAGTATGACACAGTTTTCCCCACACTGTGAGCCACTTGCTAATTTTTCTGTGTCAGCAGACGATGATTAAACTAATGCCCCAGATGAACTTGTTCTGTTAGGTTTACGCATCGACAGCGCTCAACCGAAGTAACTCACCCTTAAGCGAATGAGTGGACAATGCAAAATGTCATCACACCTCCCCTATGCCTTCTACATCATCTCTTTGTTCCCTCTACTGCGTAATGTGTTTACTGGCCCTAGCTCATTGACATAAAGGGGAAGATTGGCTGTAAACAACGATAGGAACTGGCACTGTGAAGTTGCACCTCCCTTTTAGAATAGGGGCGCAAAACTACATCGTACCCCAAAAGGGCCAAGTTCACAGTAGTCAAAACTACAGTCACTTATGGTGGTGGGAGGTGGTGTCACATCCCATGTTAATGTGTTAACACTTACAGAAACATTGAGGGATGGGGCTTATGTCACAGTCTAGGAGTAATTAGCAAAATTGCACAGAGGGCATATGTCAAGAGATGAATTGTGCTTTCCACTGCTGAATGTTCATTCATATTCAGTTATCTAACAAAACCTGTTTTTCACAGCAATCTGAGTACACACAAATACACCTCTGGAAGCAATTAAGAGATCACTGCACCTATTTATTTCCTTTCCAACACAGATAGTTAGTCGAGTTAGTCTTCAACTTTGTTCCTTGTGTTTTTTGTCTCTTTTGTGGCAAATGAATTACACTCAAATGATGAGTGTAGGGAGATGGACAGAGAGTCTGTAACCATAACAGTGCAAATATAAAAAATCTTAGTGAAAAGGCAAGCAGATATACTAATGAACAAAAGATCCACAAGAACCAAAAACGTGATGGATTTTGGAAAAAATACAATGTCTTTATCTTCAAGTGAATAGTCTACAAAAATGTATTGTCTTGGCAGGTCCCTTCCGAGGGTTCTAGTAAGACTAATGAGTTGATTTCAACACCAGTGTATAGGCCCAGACTAGTAGTTTAGGCACGTTCATTGACTATAGGTGAAATGAATCAGCTATACTGTGAAAAAACATGGTTAAAAGTCTGGTACCATCAAGTTACAGTAAAAAGCTGAAGTTTTACTAACAGTGCTACTAACAAATATGACCCAAAATGGCAATCCTAGTGGTTTCTGTTGGCTTTTGGAATTATAAACACAAGTGTTTTACCCCACAAACATGACACAAAGTGACACCCTAGGCATTTCAGTGGGGGGTGGGCTTTTTAAAAATTATAATTAAGGCTTTGCATTCAGGGTGTTCTACCTGGACTTGCAACTATAACACAAAATGACCCCCTAGCTGTTTCAGTGGGGGATTGACTGTTTTTTTTTATAATTATCGCATTCTGGAACTATACATGGATATTCCACCTCCTGTCAAAGCAGTAAATCACCTGATGGCTCACAATCTGTGAAAAGGGACTTTGCTCTGTCTGTGTTAAGTAATTAACAGGCCAGAGCCCTCATTTCCCTGAGAAACATCACACGCTTGGTCAGTAGCCAAAAGGATGACACTATATAAATTGAGGAAATGCTTCTTTGGTGCATCAAATATTTCTGGAACATAGTCTTCCACTTTTCTGTCTTCCATTCCACTGGTGTAACGCTCAGTACCAAACCATTATTGTTATTTTCCTTATACGTTCACTATTCATTAACTTTAAAACCAGTCCGCCTTCTGCTGAGAAGACCACAGCTTCCATCGCCCATTCCTAAGAAACACAGCCCACTTGATCACCCCCTCTGCTTCTTTGGTGCTTCAAATATTTTCTTAAAGTCAAGGCCACCACTGGTACATATTGCTCAGCACCAAAGCCACTATTGTCAGTGACTTGAAACAAAGATAAAAAAGTCGAGTGAAAATTAAAAGGCTAACCAAATCTTTGGCCAAGAGAGAAAATCTACCTCTTATTTTTAGCTAAAATCCGAGTTACCAGACACACATCCAGGGCAACCTCCTTGAGATGGGCATTAAGAACCGTATGACAAAAGCTCAATAGACTCTCTGTGTCACTATAGAGAGCACATAAATACCTGGATGAACCAAAATGGTCTACAATTAAACAAAGATAAAACTGAGATTATTGTGTTTGGCAACAAAAATAAAAGAACAGTTATTAGTAAAGAGGTGAATTCTCTGGCCGTTAAAACCAGGGCTCAAGTGCGTAATGTTGGTGTTCTGATAGATTTCACATTTAACAGTCATATCAAATTGGTCACCAAAACAGCATTCTATCATCTGAAAAATATATCCAGAATCAAAAACCTGGTGTCCCATAAAGACCAAGAGAAGCTCATCCATGCTTTTATCTCTAGTAGGGTTGATTACTGTAATGGCCTCTTAACTGGACTCCCCAAAAAGACTGTAAAACAGCTGCAGCTCATTCAGAATGCAGCTGCTAGAATGTTAACCAGGACCAAGAGGACAGAGCACATCACTCCGGTTCTTAAATCTTTGCATTGGCTTCTAGTCAGTTACAGAACTGATTTTAAAGTTGTGCTTCTAGTTTATAAATCTCTGAATGGTTTAGGACCCAAATATATGTTTGAAGAATATTAACCGAGCAGGGCTCTTAGATCCATGAACTCAGGTCAGCTAGTAGAGCCCAGAGTCCAAACTAAACATGGAGAAGCTGAGTTTAGCAGGTATGCTGTACACCACTGGAATAAACTACCAGACAATCTTAGATGTTCACCAAACGTGTGTTGAAGAAAAAATAATTGGTCTTGAGTCCAAAGTTCTATAAAGGTTTTTTATTTTTACATGCGCATGGGATAATCGATATACGGCCATCTAGTATGACCACACACAGAGTAATCAAAGAATCTAGGTACAACAGGCATCTTTGTAGCATCTTCACTGGCCACGCCCCCAACTCAAAGTACTCACACATTGAATGAAGAACAGATGCCAGGTCATTCTCTAGTCAAGCTGATCTCTTCAACAGATTAACAGAGAACCCAGTGGTCTGTTAATTACTCAGTGACCGAGGTCACAGCATACTAAATGAAACCACCATAGAAATGAATATAAACTCATAACTGCCAATGCAATATAAAATAATAACACTGAATCATTATATTGCTTCATAATATAAAATGTCTATCACGTGTCAATTTATAAATCCAGGCTAAAAACACTTCTGTTTTCACGTGCCTATGACTGAGCTCTTGAACTTAACCACATTGTGAGCCTTATAGCTTCTTTTGTTTTTATCACTTAAACTTAACTGACAACTTTTATACTTTCCCATGTTTTTTTATTAGTTTTATTAGATCTATTTTCTTATTCTATGCTTTATTTTTATGCATATTCCTTTTCTTTCCTTCCTTTTTTATTTATTTTATTATTTAAGGTATATACTGCTATCTTTTACCAATCATAATGTAAGTTCTGCTGCTATCAGAGGAATAACCTCTGTGAAATCGTTATAATCTCTGTTTTAATTCGATTGAATTTTGTATTTTCTTTTCACTGTAAAGCACATTAAATTGCTTCTATGTATGAATTGTGCTATATAAATAAACTTGCTTGCTTGCTTGAAAACAGCTTCACTTTAGAGGCAAGGTCTTAACCTCAAACCTACACATCACCCCAACAACCAGTGCCTTTATTTTTATTAGGCATTAATTTGAAGCAAAGGACTTTAAAACCAAATAATAATAAAAAGCTAAAGTTCAGCTTTAGCCAAAAGGAAACCCACCTTGTTTATGGCACACACGCACACTCCCTGCCCCAAGAGCCCTAAAACCAGACCCCTACCCATTCACCTAACCATCACCTAGACCCCCTTTGACCCCCTTCCTATGAGCAGATCAGGTTGATCAGACCCCTATCATTCCCAGGCTCATCTCCCTTCTGTGAGAAAAACATTGAAAAAAACATACACCTATGAAAACATACATTTTTATTACCTAAACATCCTGTGTCAACCTGATAAAAAAAAAACCTCCCTAAAAGTCTGGAAATGAACCCTTTTAACCTTTATGATAATCCCTCTCTAATGCAGTATTCTCATATGTGCATTATTATCATCATATCAGTATTTCCTTTTTTTAAATATCACCTGAATACCGGTATATCATGACACCCCTAGTTCAAATAAACTCCATCGAGGTCACTTACAGAGTTACAAAGAGGCTAAATAGTCAGTGGCCAGTCACAAACAATGCTTGATGATTCAGTGTGTCAAGGGTATCAGTCTCAAAAATCAATAAAGCATATGCAGAGCATGGACAATTAAATTAAACAATGGTTGCATGTCAAAGCTGAATTGGGATAGACAGACAGGATAGTTGCTCAATAGACAGCCATCTCATGGGAATAATTGGGTTGGCTGATTGCTTGGCATGGTCGTATGGTAGCCAAGGAATATGAGGCATATTTATGGAAGTAGCTAAACCCTACATTACAAACACTGTTCCCTTATGATGTTCCAATATTCCAGAATGATAATGCCCCCATACACAAAGCGAAATTAATTCAAGAGAGTTTCAACATCAGGATGATTCATGTTCCGCCGTAGAGCAATAAGTGTTTCCATTATTTTGTCTACCACCTATAATTACTGTTATAAATTTGGAATTTGACCAAATGACAACTGTCCTTGTCTAATGTCAGGCTAATTGAGGCTACAGTGTTATTACATTGCTTTTACATTAAAATTGTATTTTAAATAAAATAATTTCTGGCTGTTGGTTTTGACTTTCAGTTGTCTACCTGCGCCCCGAAGGTAGGGGCTGAAATGATGCATTTAGTGGGTCATTTGTAAATTTTTTAGCCTTTTGGCGAGCTCTGTTACTCTTTGAATTCAATGCATGATTTGTCTGGCTTACTCAACTTTTCGGTGTGACCTTGGCATTTCCAAACCAGTAGGTCAGTTGGTAGGTCTGTATGAAACTAAAACAGAAGAATTGAAAGTGCAGATTAAATAGAAAATTCTCTGTTGACCTTTAAAAAATTTTTACACATCGGAGATACTTCGGGTTCCTGGGCCTGGAGTTAAGAAACAATGTGTTGTGTTACCAAGAGTCAATTTCTTGTCTATGTGAATCACACTTCTGTAGTTTCAGTATCAATCAACAGCCTTGAAAAATGCCTATACAGCAACAACTCGGAGACAAATGAGAAGTCCTTATATTTAAACAAAGGGGTTATTTTAATTTGATCTGCAACATGTCAAATGCCCCCACGGTCTGAGGTGGCCCATAAACCGGTCAGATATAAGCACCCAACATACAGACCATCCAACAAATGTTTGTATAGTATCTTCCTGGTGTCAGTAGTGACTTTGACCTACCTGCTAGGCATGAAATGTCATAATTAATGACCATTTTCACATGATATATTCCTCAATGGGGTCTTCAGCAGTGGTTAACTGTGATCACTGGATAATAGAACATAATGCTCCAGTAATGTAACTAAATAGGAAATCTATAGGCAATGATTTTTGGCCAGTTGTCTGTGTCCAAAAAGGCATTTCCTGTATAAGGCAGAGATGAAAGCTGTTGGTGTTTGTGATAGGGGAGATTGCGTTGTGACTAGAGAAGACAAAACCAAAGCCAAACAGGGCTTGTTCCCATTATATAGTTTTTATTTGATATCCCCCTCGCTTGCTTCTATCGCATGTTAGATTTGTTTCAGTTCATATCTTCAGGGTCACTCAATCTCTGTTGGACCAGCAGCGGGACAGTTATAGTCTCCTATTACATTTGCCATACTCATGTACATAGCCACTTATTTAACATTTTACAATCTCTGCAAGAAAACGGTCATGGATAATGGGGGAGGGATAATCAGGGGTTTATATCGGAAACTGACATGAGCCAATCAGGACACATCTGAAATTGGATACACGAGGCAGTGTGTTTTCAGCTCAAACAGATAATGTAAAAGCCGTTTGGGACTGAGCATTGACACGCTGTAGCAGCTGCTCCCCTTTTTAGCGACTCGGTATTTAGCCTACCCAAATTCGATCAGTCCGCTCTTCCACTCTTGCCGGAGCTAGTAGTGCCCAGTAAGAGCCTACCTTCTGTAATGCTCCTCTTTTTCATGTTGTGACAAATCAACTTCATGTTAACCCCTTTCTATTCACCAAATCTAGGAATTTAGTAATTTTTTTGTAAAGTGATGGTTTTAATGGGTTATCTGCCAATTTTCAATTAATTATTTAGAATAGAAATTGACCCTAAAACTTTTGATTAGGACTACGGAAACAGTTTTGAATTTAAGGCTGCATGTATTTAATGTCAAGCATATGCTGTAATATGTTGTTGTCGAATCACATTCCGTAATGAATTTGAATATTGTTGATTACCATTTTCTAATGTTTCACTAATGGGGTTATTTAATGGGATTATTAGAGTCAGTTGTTACCAACACTTACATTTGGTTGAATTAAATAACAATACACCTGAAGATCACGTTTGATTACCAAGCAACCAAATAAATTAATAAACACCTAAGCAGTGTCATTTTCTCTGTCTCCCTGTACGACTCCCAGTATTCACAATGTGCTACGTTAGAGAACAACATTTATTATCTTTATAGCATAGTATAACTAAAAACATGACCACATTCTTATCTTACTGTGAAAGATAATTTCCCCACAGCTGCTCTGACAAATAAGATTTGCGGCAGCTTGGTGTATCACAGGCAATGCAAAACACAGACTGAACCTGTTACACTTTTACCCTTACGATTTAACTTCTACAACGATTCTATCTCATCTGTTCTGAAAGTGTTCCCCAGTTTTCATCATAATTGTTAATCCTTAAGGTATTCTGTTGCTTTCTCTATCGTTTAAAAAAATCAATCATATAAATTAAATATAACTTTCATGTCAATGCATTCAAAACCTTTTTATATAATATTTTAATAGAGAACATTTTTTATCCTTAGTGCAAAAATAGGGGAGTTAAAGTATACTCTGGCACTGTTTAGTGGGGGTAAAGGGAGTGTTTCGAACATGTCAGCTGTGTTAACCACAAACAGGCAAATCTAATAATAATTCAATGTTTTTCTGAAGCTAAATAAAATTTCAACTGCCCCTCTGTCACAGTCAGGTTTGTTACAAACTTCTATATTTATTTTACACTCAATAGGTGTTGTTACTATTTATTTAATCCCATGTTCTGATAGAATTCAAAGCACAGATATCAAGTAATCAAAGTTGCCCCTAGGCTCTGTATAGGTACATTCCAGCAAATCGATGCTGGACGACAATAAGCCGTACGCTCCATAGAGTTGGGCTTTATGTCAGAGTGGCCAGAAGAAAGCCATTACGTTCAGCAAAATAGAAAATGGCACGTTTTGAGTTTGCAAAAAGGCATGTGGGAGACTCCCAAAATTGAACTTCAAAGAAAATGCTATGTCAGGCACAAACCCAACACATCACATCACCCAAAGAACACCATTTCCATGTTTTTCAGCAGCTGGGACTGGGAAACTGGTCAGAATTGAGGGAAAGATGGATGGTGCTAAATACAGGGATATTCTTGAATTAAACCTGTACCACTCTGTGCGTGATTTGAGGCTAGGACGGAGGTTCACCTTCCAGCAGGACAATGACACCAGACACACTGCTAAAGCTACGCTATGTTGCTTAGTAAATGTGTTGGAATGGCCTAGTCAAAGCCCAGACCTCAATCCAATAGAAAATCTGTGGTCAGAATAAAATTATTGCTGTTCAAAAGCACAAACCATCCAACTTGAAGGAGCTGGAGCAGTTTTGCAAGGAGGAATGGGCAAAAATCCCAGTGGTAAGATGTGGCAATATGTGGCAAGCTCATAGAGACTTATCCAAAGTGACTGGGAGCTGGGATTGCTGCAAAAGGTGGCTCTACAAAGTATTGACTTTAGGGGTGTGAATAGTTATGCACATTTACTTTTTCTGTTATTTTGTTCTATTTGTTGTTTGCTTTACAATAAATAAAAAAAACATCTTCAAAGTTGTGGGTATGTTGTGTAAGTTTAATGATGCAAATCCTCAAACAATCTATGTTAATTGCAGGTTGTGAGGCAACAAAACATGAAAAATGCCAAGGGGGGGGGGGGTGAATTATTTTGCAAGGCACTGCATGCACCCAATTACTCCACTTTAATGACTTTTTTGATGTAATAAGACTACCTCTCTCTCCTCACAGATTGCTTTCTCCCAGCACAATAGCATAATGGACCTGGTCCAGTTCTTTGTGACGTTTTTCAGGTGAGTGGGCACATTCATGCACACTTTGTACCATACCCTATATTTTACCACTTACTGCAGCCACACCTAACCAGTGATTCACAAACACTACCATTTACAGGTCATCATTGGCAAATTTCTCTGGTAACTATTCTAATTTCAACTTTATTAACTTTAATTGAGGACCACGGTATGGTGCAGCGTTCTAAGCTGCTACCTCAGTCAGTGCTGGAAATTAACTTTGTCTCACCTGCCAAGGAGACTGATAGCTGAAATCCACAAGCCAAGCATATTTTTTACCGGGCAAAATAATTGTGCTTTTTGGGTCATGTACACATTAATTTCAGTATATTTTGTTGTGATAATAAGGTATTATGCTGAATAAATAGTTTTTCAATGACATGAGTTTTCTCGGCTTTTATCTTATATATAGCATACTGGCCAAACACCAAAAAACTTGTCGCCTCAGCATCAAACTGTAGCCAGCCTCTTTAAACTCCTATATCTCCAAAGCGCCATTTCTCACAAAACATAATTTTTGTATGTGATGCTATAAACATGTTTTTATGTATTGTAATAACCTCATACCTTTACACTAGTCTTTCTTCCTTGTCAACTTTCGTTACCTTATTTGACAATACTTTCTTAACATCATTCCCTAATAACCTAAGTACTCCTCCACAATTAACCACTTTCTAAAACATCATGAATCGCCTCCCAGATTTATAATTTAACCCCTCTCCAAAGCTAATGAGCTAAAGCAATTAACAACAATAAAATTAAAAATATGATTTTTGACAGGCCACGTAAGTGGAGCAAGACTAGAAGAGCAAGTGTCTCTTACTGACTGAGTGACTGACTAACTACCCCTTGTTAAATTACGTAGTGGTTAGAGACACGGACTTTGAATACTCCCGTCACAGTCAAAACTCATCATGCCTTAGGAGTTGTTCAGATCAGACAAAAGCTCCGCTGGCTACTTTATCTGAAGAAGTCAATTATCGTCACCTGTATTGCTACAGTGGTTATTGTATCAATGTCATTCACGAATGGCTGATAAGCTGTTAAAACGGCCAGTGGCAAATGTCATACTGTTCATAGATACTATTTGTAATGGAGGTAAACATAATAAGAAACGTCACTCAGTTTAACACAATAGTTATTGGAGTCTAACGAAATATTAAAGCTTGTTAATACCTGACAAAATTATATAATGTCAAGAGGCTTTACCGACCCCCAGCAAATGTATAGCTCTGTGGTGTAGTGCATCCATCGTAGCTATCAAGCTGTGACAGGTAGCTAGCTAGCTCCTTAACTTGGGTGGTCGCTCAGACGATGGTTATCTTCATATTATCAATGTGACTGCCACTTGCGGACAGTTCAGCGCGTGCACCGACGCAGCCAGTTACATTTCTCTGACTTCATTTGCTAGATTGATACTACGATTGTCCAGTGCAGGACGTTGTTACTCTGCTCTGATACCTAGGCGATGGCTTGGTAAAAAAACAAGTTAAATTATGTCATAAAAATAAGGTTGATCACAACTTAGCAGCGCCACTGTAATGACAATAAGAGGGAAACACTGTCTACAAACATCTGACTGCCACTATGGCAGTTTATTCCTTTCCTTTGTCATGTGGCAAGTCAGAAAGTTTTGTGCTGACATTGGAATATTGACGTGCTGAATGTTGGGGCTAGCGAAGTGTCTAAAACTGGCAAGTATAGAGCATAAAGAGATATTGTTGTTATTCACCAACGACGTTAGGGTGTAACAGTCAAGGTTACAAAGCAGAACATTGCATCAAGCGTGTACATTAGCCTTGACACAAAAGTTGTATTCAGTTGGGTTGCTGAAAGAAATCCAGAAAAATGCTTGCCAAAAATGTTATGAACTGATTTGCATTTTAATGAGGGATATAAGTATTCAACCCCTCTGCAAAACATGCCTTAGTACTTGGTGGAAAAACGCTTGTTGACAAACACAGAGGTCATACGTTTCTTTTAGTTGGCCACCAGGTTTGCACACATCTCAGGAGGAATTTTGTCCAACTCCTCTTTGCAGATCTTCTCAAGGCATTCTGGTTTTATTACCAATGTTTGGCACCTCAAACCTTTAGATCCCTCCACATATTTTCTATGGGATTAATGTCTGGAGACTGGCAAGAATGGCATTCCAGGACCTTAATGTGCCTTGTCTTGTGCCACTGGCCGTTTGTATTGGGTCATTGTCATGCTGGAATACCCATCCACAACCCATGTTTATTGCCCTGGCTGAGGGAAGGAGGTTCTCACCCAAGATTTGATGGTACATGGCCCCATCCATCGTCCCTTTGATGTGGTGAAGTTATCCTGTCCCCTTATCTGAAAAACACCCCAGAAGCATAATGTTTCCACCTCCATGATTGACAGTGGGTATGGTGTTCTTGGGGTCATAGGCCAACAGGATGCATTCCTGTTCCTCCAAACACAGTGATTTGAGCTGATGCCAAATACTGTAGCTTGATTCTTGTCTCATCTCACCACAACACTTTCACCCAGTTCTCCTCTGAATAATTCAGATGTTCATTGGCAAACTTCAGATGCGCCTGTACATGTGCTTTTTTGAGCAGGGGGATCTTGCCGGAGCTGCAGGATTTCCGTCCTTCATGGCGTAGTGTGTTACTAATTGTTTTCTTGGTGACTATGGTCCCAGCTGTGTTGATATCATTGACAAGATCCTTCCGTGTAGCTCTGTGCTGATTCCTCACCTTTCTCATGATCATTGCAACTCCACTTGCATGGAGCCCCAGACCAAGGCAGATTGACAGTTCTTCTGTGAACAAATGTCTTTTATAAAGGTAACAAGCTGAGATTGTAAGAGTGTGCTCCTAATCTGTATAAAACTCACCTGGGAGATGAGCTCTTTCTGATTGAGAGGGGATCAAATACTTATTTCTCTCATTAAAATGCAATTCAATTTATAAAATGTCATGAAGTTTTTCTGGATTTTTTTGTTATTATTCTGTCTCTGTTCAAATTAATAAATAAACCTACCATTAAAATGATCGACCAATCATTACTTTGTCAGTGGCCAAACGTACAAAATCAGCAGGGGATCAAATACTTTTCCCCTCTCTGTTACTAAGAGGTTGCTTCACTAAATTGATCAGAAAGTTAATTGGTTTTCTGGGTAAATATATTTTGGGATGCATATTATTGCATTGTTTTAAACAAGAACAGCCAAATGCCTACTCCAGTTGCAATTGAGTTAAAATGATTAAATGGCATTCTGAAAGTTTCACCTTACTTCCTAAATAGGCGTATATTAAATCATTCCGTTGTCTGAATTCTAAACTTACCAATTGTAAAACTGTTTAATTACCTATTATTTTTTCCCCCGTTTTCCGATTTATTCCTCCAAAAGCACATGCCATTTGCTTTCACAATTGACTTATAATGGGAAACCTGGAATAGGGATGAATACATGGACAAATATAATGAGGAAGCAGTGTGCAATGCAGAAGTCCGTATGAACAGAAATCTGAATGTATGTGTGTATTTGGAAATTCAAATAAAACAATGTTAAATGTGTGTTACTTCTCATTTTTGGACAAATGCTCTATGATGTCTGAACAGTTTATGAAAAGTATTTACTATGACCCGTCAAACTCCGGGTTTGAAAATAGCATACTTGGAGAAAACTTGGGAGATCCTCAACAACGGCGTGGCAGATGAATACATACACGCTACACAGGCCTGTAGCTTTTTCTCAAAGAAGTTGGGTTTTGTTCACACTATAAATTCCCAATTTCTTATGGATTTGGTCAAAAAGAGTGCTAATAGTGCAGAAAACTATAACATGAAATGTATTAACATGTATAGATGTGCAAAGTAAATATACATGTGTTTGTGTGTTGAGAAATTAAAGTGCAATCGAGGTAACGCGGGCATTTAAAGACATGTTTAAAGAAGAACCCTCAACAAAGTCTAAACAGACAAGGGGAAGGAGTTTTTTTATTCACATTTTTAATTATTAATGTACTACAGGAAATGATGTCAAAAGCGAGCATTAATGAGAGATTTAATAAAACAATTAAATAAAGAATGTGGCAGTAACTCACGGCTGCCAACACAAAGCGTTATGTTGATCATGACTAACAAAGAGTCAACAACGCATGACTGTGACAAACAAGAGCCGCCGTTCAAAGAAAATATACCAATCTGAGGACACTCAAAGGAAACAACACAAGACCGCAATTTTTTTATTTTAAGATGGCACCCTTACACCATATCTCTGGTTAATGTATGAAAACAGAGTTGGTTTTATTCACAGTCCTCTTAAGACAGACATCTAATGAGAAAAATACATACACTAAAATACCGTCCTATCGGCAATATCAGACGCAGCCCCTCTGGTGTTCTTTATTCCTGGAAATGGTAAAGAATACATTGATTTAAACAGTACTTTGCTATACCTACACCGGAAGTCACTAAACTGGATGGGACTAATATTGATGCTGGAGCCAGTGTTTGTGTAATCAACTACCCAATAGCCACCCAAGTCTCCTTGGAGGATTATTTAATTTATCAGAGTAGCAAAACAAATCCCTACAGAGCTGTTATAGAGAGCATTCTGAATTATGGAAGAGATACTTTAAAGACACAATTTTCAGCTGGTTTTGTTTTCAAGGACACCTCCGGCCACATAGATGTTACAGACCCTGCAGGGGATAACAAGGGACTTCTGAAAAGGTCTGCCTATTCAACGAGATGTACAACATTCCAAATGATTGGCCCAGTCATAGCGATATCTTCTTTCAAGAAAAACCAATGTTCAATGTTGTGGATATAAATGTTTGGATGGCACGCTGTAAAGATGAGTACTGTCTTAGGGCGGCAAGGGATGTGCGTTATCGTCTGCAAATAGTTTCAGCATCACTCTTTGTCAAGAAAGTGACTGTATCACCATCACTGTAAAACTTGGAAATGCACAAGCTCTACTTTCAGCCAATGCAAAGTACCCGATTGAAAGTGTGTGTATGAAGGGGGGGGTGTATCAGTGGGGAGTCGTGTTTGTAATCAGGAAAACCTTGTTTTAGGACCCCTACCAAAATGCATTGTTGTGGGATTGGTGGACAATGACAGTTTTGCAGGAAGTTTTACAAAATTGTTTTTTAATTTAAAACATAATTTGTAGTTTATGGCATTTCGCATTTTTTATTTCCTAGCAAACCATTCCAACTAGATAACACATCGGGATCAACAGTGCATGAATTTGACCATTTGGCCCTAGCTTCAGGAAAACCTCTTACACAGTTATGCTCTTCATGCATTCAACTGTTCACCAGAGTGTGGGGAGCATCTATCTCTGATTATGTCTGGGAATGTCTGGCTTAAAATGAGGTTCAGTCAAGCACTACCCCACACGTTTTATTTGGTTGTTCATTACATTTTTTACTCCCTTATCGAAGTGTCACACCGATGGCAAGTCCTGGTTGATTACTATTAGGAAACATTACCCAAACAGATGTGAAATTATTACTGAAGAATTGACTGGTGTGGTGGACCAGGATTAATTTCTTTGGTGTGCTGGCATGCAACCAACTACCCGATGGATCTGTTTGAGATGTTGTATCAATAATGGTTGTTAATACGCACCCATCTAATAACCCCAGAGAACCTTGGGTGGCTATTAACATCACAGGCTACTGTGTCTGAAGATTTTATGACAGTTTTGGAAACTCCCCAGATCTTATGTATTTTAAGTCAGACTGCTTTTCTGCAAACGTGTGAGATAGTTACGAGTGTAGGTGGAAATGGAGCCGATCGCAGGAGTTTGAGGAAGACATTTTTTATTACTCAAGTTCAAACGGCGTATTGTAAACCAACTGAGCATGACGTTATGGTTTTTTATTTTTCTACCTAAAAAATTTACTAGAAAACAAAATTGCGTTGAGTTTTCCTCTCTCCTCACCTGAGCCCCTCCTTAACGAACCAGGCGCAGGCAGGGGTAGCGGTCGGTGTACTCTTTATTTAGTAAACACAAAACAACACAGAGCTTTATTTAGTAAACACAAAACAACACTGAAAAGTATAAAGTAAATACAAACAGAACTCACCACACCATCAGGACACACAGTAACATGGAACAATGACTGACAAATGAAGGGAGCCGAGGAGAAACATTTAAACACATACTAATGGCCTAATTGGGACCTGGTGTGAGAGACAATTGGAGACAAGACAAATGAAGGGGACCGGGATGAGTTCATGGCAATTGGAAAGATGCAAAACGCGGGAGATGGCGGAGCAGTCCGTCACCTCACCGTCACAACTTTTTTTCTCAAAGTGAATGTATTTGGTTTATTTATTGGAATCGATTTGCTTAATTCAGCAAAGTCCTTCGACACAGTGAACAAAGCACTTTTCACAGCGCTATCTTGGTAGGAGTTTTTATTCTCTCAAACCGTCTCAATTCAGGAGTTCTTCAACCTAACTGACGTAGGAGTGTCCGAAAAATTAACAAGACAGCAATGGGAACGAAAATGTGAGAATATGTCCCTGACTTGGTGCATCTATTCTTTCCAAGGGAAAACCCTTTAAATGGTGGAATTTTGACATTTGGGATGATCTATTTTTGGGAAATACGAACTCTTCTGAACGCAAATCCATTTGAAACACTGCAATATCTTTATTAGAACCCAAGTTACATAATTTTACGTTATGTATTTTAAGTCAGAAATGTGTCATTCAAATTTAAAGGCATGAGAGGAACACAAACAATCTGTTTGATTGTATCAAACTGCAATATTATGGTATATTTTATTTTTAAAGCAGTAACTGCTGGTATTGTTTTCATTAAGTCATCACTATTAGAACAACCTATCATACTGTACATCATTAGGGTCATTCAAATCATTGATACATACCCTTAAATCAGCTGCTGGCATTGTTGCCACATTAATGTCAACTAAACTATTCAAATAGCTGATCATTTTGCTGTTTATTTAGGGTGCTATCCTTGACTGACTGCTTGATTCACAGTTTTTAAAGCTGTAGAGGGGGCTTGTCTAAAACAGCCTGGTTTTATTGATAGACCTGTATTGATCTGTGTGTTATCTGGGTCAACTGCTCTAACCAACTTTTTTCACTTTATATGAGAATCTTGCCAGCTAAGAGGAGTGGGAATTGCGTATATATGATATTATCCCGATACTTTTTTATGATAAAATAATATTGCAATTATTTAAGTTTGCAATATGTTTTGTGTAATTCCATATTTTGATTCCTGCTATTTTCTCATTTGTAATTTGTTTTTTCTTATTGATAATCTTACAAATTAGTAGACAATATAACTGGTAATAGAGACAACTGTACTTGTCTGTGAGAGAGTTTCTCCCACTGCCACTTTTTACTGTAGCTTGAGTTTTACTACTATCCTCACATGTGAGCAAAACTAGGTAAATACCCCATAAAAACAAAATTTTCTGGTTGAAATGTAGCTTATGCTGGGAATGGAGCTTTTAACTCTCCAAACCAGTATGCTACACTGGCAGTACAGTGCAGCCATTGATGCCATTGCTGCACATGGCTGAAACAGTACTACCATTGAACTAAACTAACCTCTGTAAAACTTTGAAAACATTCATGGTAGATTGTTCTTGTGCTGTAAATCACATGCATATACTCATAATTGACCTCATAGTATTTTCATGTCCCTACAAAAGCGACTGAATTATGTGCACTGTTAGGACCCTGTGTGTCCACCATCCAGCATGGCTGGTGAACAGGCTTGGAATTTCATCATTTCAGGGGCAAGGCCAATTTGGCCTTCGCTGTCTCAAATATGTTTAGGGCACAAATGCCACATGTGAGGACACAAAGGACATTGGGTGAAATAAGAGGATTTGGAGCTTATAAATAAACAACTTGAATTGCTGATGAAGAAAAAAATGCATAACATAAAAACATACACATTATTAACATTTAAATATCATACTTGAATAATAACATTTTGTTCCACATAAAATGTTAAGTCATCATGTTTTAGTCCTTGACAATTTTTTTTATAGATTCTGGAATCCGTTTCATTTCAGATGTTTTAGTTGGGAACGTTCACATGACGACAACAACAAACAGAGCAGTATTAACAGCTGAGTAACATTAAGGGAAACTAGCCCGTCCAAAAGTAAACTGCTAAGTATCCTTTAACATCACATTCACCTGCACTAATAAGTACAACCTAAATTTACAAATGAATTAACAAATGAATAGTGAATGTATATTATTTTATTTGTATTTTTTATCTTTCACCGTAAATGCAGCCATGTCGAATGATCTTCATCTTCATCCGCTTATCAGTTGTCGGGTTGCGGGGCCAGCAGGGGACCCCAAACTTCCCTTATCCGAGCTACATTTGCCAGCTCTGACTGGGGGATCCCGATGCGTTCACAGGCCAGTGTTGAAATATAATCTCTCCACCTAGTCCTGGGCCAACCCGAGGTCTCCTCCTAGCTGGACGTGCCTGGAACACCTCCCTTGTGAGACGTCCTGGGGGCATCCTTACCAGATGCACGAACCACCTAAACTGTCACCTTTCAATGCAAAGGAGTAGCGGCTCTACTCTGAGTTCCTCATCTCTGACGCCAGCCACCCTTCTGAGAAAACTAATTTCAGCCACTTGTACCCGCAATCTAGTTCTTTTGGTCATGACCTAGCCTTCGTGACCATAGGTGAGGGTAGGAACAAAAATAGCCCGGTATATCGAGAGCTTTGCCTTCCGGATCAGCTTTCTTTTCGTCACAACGGTACGATAAAGCGAATGCAATTACCGCCCCCGCTGCTCCGATTCTCTGGCCAATCTTCAGCTAAATTTTTCCCTCACTCGCGAACACGACCTCGATATACTTGAACTCCTTTACTTGGGATAAAACCAAATTCCCTACCCGGAAGAGGCACTCCATCGGTTTCCTGCTGAGAAACATGGCCTCAGATTTAGAGGTGCTAATCCTCATCCCAACCACTTTCGCTCTCGGCTGCGAACCTGTCCAGTGAGTGGTATACCATTACCACTACATTCAGTGGGGAGAACAAGTATTTGATGCACTGCTGATTTTGCAGGTTTTCCTTTTTAAAAAGCATGTAGAAGTCTGTAATTGTCATCATAGGTACACTTCAACTGTGAGAGACAAAAATCCAGAAAATCATATTGTATGATTTTTTATAATTAATTTGCATTTTATTGCATGACATAAGTATTTGATGCAATTAGAGAGATCATACGTGTCCTGTAGTTCTTGACCAGGTTTGCACACACTGCAGCAGGGCTTTTGACCCACTCCTCCATACAGACCTTCTCCAGATCCTTCAGGTTTCGGGGCTGTCGCTGGGCAATACGGACTTTCACCTTCCAAATTGTTCTATTGGGTTCTGGTCTGGAGACTGGCTAGGCCACTCCAGGACCTTGAGATGCTTCTTACGGAGCCACTCCTTAGTTGCCCTGGCTGTGTGTTTCGGGTCGTTGTCATGCTGGAAGACCCAGCCACGACCCATCTTCAACGCTCTTACTGAGGGAAGGAGGTTGTTGGCAAAGATCTCGCGATACATGGCCCCATCCATCCTCCCCTCAATACGGTGCAGTCGTCCTGTCCCATTTGCAGAAAAGCATCCCCAAAGAATGATGTTTCCACCTCCATGCTTCACGGTTAGGATGGTGTTCTTGGGGTTGTACTCTTCTTCCTCCAAACACGGCGAGTGGAGTTTAGACCAAAAAGCTATTTTTGTCTCATCAGACCACATTACCTTCTCCCATTCCTCCTCTGGATCATCCAGATGGTCATTGTCAAACTTCAGATGGGACATACGCTGGCTTGAGCAGGGACCACGGGAGATGGACCATCATCTTGAACTTCTCCCATTTTCTAATAATTGCGCCAACAGTTGTTGCCTTCTCACCAAGCTGCTTGCCTATTGTCCTGTAGCCCAGCCCATCCCAGCCTTGTGCAGGTCTACAATTCTATCCCTGATTTCCTTACACAGCTCTCTGGTCTTGGTCATTGTGGAGAGGTTGGAGTCTGTTTGATTGTGTGGACAGGTGTCTTTTATACAGGTAACGAGTTCAAACAGTTGCAGTTAATACAGATAATGAGTGGAGAACTTAAAGAAAAGCTAACTAGTCTGTGAGAGCCGGAATTCTTACTGGTTGGTAGGTGATCCAATACTTATGTCATGCAAGAAAATGCCGATCAATTATACATTATTATTGTATTATAAATCATACAATGTGATTTTTCTGGATTTATTTTTTAGAATTCCGTCTCTCACAGACCTCTACATCCTTTGTAAGTAGGAAAACCCGCCAAATCAGCAGTGTATCAAATATTTGTTGTCCCCACTATATTATTATATGCTCTAGGCCTTGCAAAGGGTTTCCCAATCTACCTCTTTTGTTTCTGATTATCAGTTTTTTACGTTAGTCAAGTGTATAATTAGGGTACAATTATAATCCAGTTTGTGAGTGCTAGGACCAAAATAAAACCACGCTCCCCTTTATAGATCCTTACAACACTGACTACCATTTGAAGGAAGAAAAGCAATTGGGTTATTTTCAAAAAAGAATTATTGACCAGTCCTAAACAAAATAAACTGTTTCCAGGTATATTATGGTCAACTCAATTTCATTTAAACCTGCAATTGAAGGACTGGTTTATTGACCAATCACAAGCTCTGAGTTTTTATAGACCTGTAGCCCATGTCAATTTGTATTGACCGTTGCAATGGTTCGTCCAGTCAAATAATTTTTGCCATACTCCTTAAGCAGAGTCGGCTAAGAAGTGCGAATGTCTCTTACTGAGTTAGTGATTGACTGACTGAGTACTCCTTGTTATATAGCGCAGTGGTTAGTGAAGCAGACCTTCAAACTATAGTTCCCGTATTCGGATCTCCTCACAGGCAAGGTGAAGTAAGCATTATGAATTATTCTGTATAGACAAAAACTTTGCTAGCTAAAACCTTCAGTATCTACATTATTGTAAGTCTGAAATAAAACCGTACATGGTTATATTGCGACTGTTTCTGGTGGATTTTTGAAGTGCACATCTGTGCATGCATTTTGGGTCAGGATAGACAAACACATTTGCTAGCGTTATAGTAAGCTTTAACTAAAAATTGTACACAGTTATATTGTGACTTTTTCTGGCATGTAGAAGTTCATATTCAGTCTCAATAGCAATTGCCCAAGTATTATGAATATTCATTGGACGATAGTAGATACTAGTAAGCCTATTACTGGCTACTATGCTGTTAAAACGGCCAGTGACAAAAGCCATACTGTTCATAGACACTAGGATGGATGTAAATTTAATATGAAACGTTAGTCAGTTTAATACAATGCTCAGTGGTGTCTAGCAACTGTTGAAATGTGTAATGCCGTGGCTTAATGGTTAAAGACAGTGCCTTTCATGTAGAAGACCTAAGTTTGAATCTATTGAGAGCAACAAGATTTATTCATTTTATTTGTGGGCTGCAATAAATAATGTAGGACCGGAATATGGTCCGTGAAATGAAATAGCTTTGGCAGACTCGCTAGCAATTTTTAAATTCTTGACTATTCCAGTAAGTTTGTGGATACTGGTAAATACCTATTACTGGCTAATACACTGTTAAAACGGCCAGTGGCAAACACCATACAGTTCATAAACGCTATTTGTGGTGGAGGTTAACTTAGTATGAATCGTTAGTCAGTTTAACTGTATTTGTTCAGGGTCAGCAGTAATATTATCTGCACACTTTGCCCTGGAATCAAACTAGATTGTGATGGAGGTAGTGAGGTTGGTTTGCGAGATTTTTTGTCTTTTCAGCTGAATCCGCTGGTTTTCTTTGTTGTGAATTACTGTGATGTTGTCCTCCCTCCTGAGATTGTGCAAGCTGATGGACCCTTGGAATTTGAATGATTGCATCGAACTAACAGCTGAGCCCTCAACCTCAAGATAGTGGGATAATGGTGTTTTCTGATGTGAGTCATCACCTCCACGGGTAGTGTTTTCACAATAAACTCCAAATATAAACTGTTGTATTTGCAACAGTGCTGTGAGGAGAACCTTTTAATTGAGGAATTTCTCCATTAATTGGGATGGCAGGTGGAACAGCAAAGGGGATTAAATCCTGTTTACTGTCTGAAGTGGCAGGGTTGAAAGGGATGCTCTGACAGGATTTCTTTCACTACTGTAACTTAATCGACTCATTCATGTCCTCCCTCACCCCCACTCCCCAATTCAGCATAATCTTCAAATGTTTTCCGGCAATGTCTTTCTTTACGAAAGAGCATGAAAGGGATTCCCTAGCTCCCCAGGCCGTGTGAATCTGCAATTTTTTTTGCTTAGTATATATTTACCGACACATATCTCCCATAATGCAGTTGCTGTGCCTAATTTCATTTCTGCCCTTTGCCATCTAATTTATACAAGGGGTGGCTTTTTTGAGGTGCATTACCATGGCCCATGTGCTGGACCACTGGTTCTGTCAGGGGACTGCAGAAATCAATATGCAATGTGTATTTCATCATCTGACATAGTTTGCAGAAACACTGTCACAGTATGTAATCTTGTACTTAGTGATATGAATGCCACTCATTTTATTTATATATCCTTTGACGGACGCTATTATCATGAAGTGCTATACAGATAACCAGTGTCTGAAATCGTTTTTGGCTCACCTGCCAAGGGGACTGGTAGGTGAAAAATTCCACCAGCCAAGTATATATTAAACAGCCCAGATTATACATTGCCTTATTGTGTCACATACATACATTTCAGTACAATGCATTGAGATAATAAGGGATTATGTTGAATACAAATGTTTTATTTCCGATGACAAATTAGTTGTTTCTGCTTTTATCTTTATCATATTGGCCACACACAGAACAACTTGTTACCACAGCCTGAACATGATATTGTAGCCAGCCTCTTGATACTTACAACACTAACATAAATCAGATAATTTGGTGTGTCCCCCACAGGGGCTTTGCTCCTATTGGTTTACCCAAAAAAATATAAATATGCCAATTACACCTCTCGCAGTCACCTACCTGGTGGCTTTATCAGAGAGTCGCACATGCTGCTCAGCCTCCCGAATAACCTTTCTTTACGAAAAAAGCATTGAGAGACCGGTTAGGGCATGAACCCTATGGGCGACACTCCACTCATAGAACTGGAGTTACAAAAGTAACTATTGTTGTAGTTTGTGAAGCTTTGCCCCCTAGGGGCTTAACTACTATTGGTTTAGGGCAAAGCAAGCGAGCCAACATCAACAAAGACTCAAGTGCCCAACCGGACAGATCAAGCACAGTCCACACCACAGATCCGCTTCCATCACGCTCATCCACCTGCACAAATGCTTGTGTACTGAAAAGCAGACTAAAACCGAATACATACATGGCACAATCCCTCCCAACACCTGCTCAATCAATATAAAGTGAATCGGAGTGCTCAGGGCCAGCCCAAAAACACACAGAGTCCCGAAACTGGGATCCAGCATACACAGGCACACTCTAAACACACGGCCACTGCTGCAGACAAGCAGCACAGAAAAATACACGCCCAAAGGAACAATCATATCAAAATATTTTCCACTTTTATTTTGGACAATTTAATTGAAAAACTGTGGACAATTCAATTGGAAAAAATAAAAGCCTTACAATAACCTGGTTGCATAAGTGTGCACACCCTCTGAAAACTGGGCATGTGGCTCTGTTCAGAATTAACCAATCACATTCAAACTCATGTTAAATAGAAGTCATTACGCACCTGCCATCATTTAAAGTGACTCTGATTAATCACAAATAAAGTTCAGGATTTTCCTGACATTTTCTTAGCTGCATCTCAGAGCAAAAGCCATGGTCCGCAGAGAGCTTCCAAAGCATCAGAGGGACCTCATTGTTGAAAGATATGAGTCAGGTGAAGGGTACAAAATATATTCCAATGCATTAGATATACCGTAGAACACAGTGAAGACGGTTATCATCAAGTGGAGAAATATGGCACAACAGAGACATTACCAAGAATTGGACATCCCTCCCAAATTTATAAGAAAACTGGTCAGAGAGGCTTCCAAGAGGCCTACGGCAACATTATAGGAGCTGCAGGAATTTCTGGCAAGTACTGGCTGTGTGCTACATGTGACAACAATCTCCCATATTCTTCATATGAATGGGCTATGGGGTAGGTTGGCAAGAAGGAAGCCTTTTCTTACAAAGAAAATCATCCAAGCCCGGCTGAAGATTGCAAAAACAAACAGCAAGTCTCCCAGAAGCACGTGGGAAAATGTTTTTATGGTCTGATTAAATCAATCTTGTCCAACACCAGCCAGTTGATGTGGTGCTCTGACAGGGACCACACTCCACTCACTGAGTATGACTCGCACATTTCACCCCAACCCATCAGGGATGCTACCGGGATGCGCAAAGACACTCTGCCCATGCGAACACCACGCAGCATATTGTGTGGGTCCCTCCAATACTCGAGGTCCGCTCCGAGGGTGCTCGGGACCACGACCAACTGCCTCCGATGACGCACAGGGTCCATTCGGAGACATGCAAACCAAAACTATATGCCCCCCCATGCACAACAGCCCCAATGGGACCACTACATAAGCCGATGACATCAAGCCCAGCAGCAAAATGACAGAGAGCACCGAAAACATGCCTAACAGCCAGACACGCGTTCAATATGCATTCCCTCATCAACACTGTGGATAACTGGAGACCCTGAAATACCACCAGCTGACTGGGTTGAGGAGTGCTCTTCTTCCAGATCACAGCTAAACCCAAACAAGTGAGCTGGGCCATCAACCTGAACATGTGAACATGTTCCGCCGAGTGTGCCCAACACTAGGTTGTCCAAGTAGGCCAAAACCCTGACCCCCTGACACCTCAAAGGCCCCAGCACCATCTCCACACACTTTTGTAAAAGTGCAAGGAGCCAGTGCATATATGAATAGCACCGTCATGTAATAGTACGCCTGGCCCTGGTACGCAAGCTTGGGATCTTCCTGTGGCAAGGCAGAATCAAGACATGAAAGTATCTTTCAAATCGATGCTGACGTAAAAATCCTGAGGTGTGCGAACTACGAGATGTTTCGTCGTCGGCATGCAGCCTCCTGGAAACGCATTTGTTCAAAATGAGACATCCCTGTCTTTTTGGGCACAAGGAAGTATTGCTGATCCCTCTGTTCCAACGGGACCACTGATACTGCCTTCTTTTCCATGAGGTCAGCAATCTTCCCCAGGACAGCAGCGGCCTTCACCGGGGATGTCTCCACTGTTCCTGATAATGATGGAGGCGGGCAATGAAACTGCAACGTATAACCTCTCCTTAGTGTTATGTCCAACCAGGCCGGCAGTGTGCATAGATGACTCTACTTTAAGTAAAACAGAGGGAGTGGTTGAGCACGCCGCTTTGGGGGCCATGGCAATCCACTGATTGTACATTCCCATAGCCCCGACCGCAATGGAGGGGCAGTCCGCGAACAGCCCAAAATGAGAATCACACATAGCTCGCGTCACGCTGTCAGTCTCCCTGTTGGCTGTAACCATGGTGACAGAAGCATCAACGGGCTGTGGGTCAGAGTACAACTCACCTGTACGCACCGGTGAAGGTGCGAGGAGAAGTAACAGACTCATGGAGAAGAGGCTTCCCATCCCCAATCAGAGATTAAGAATGGGAGGACTGCACATCCGCCTGCATAGGTGGACAAAACGTAGTTTGGAAGGAAGGCTCACTCACAGATAAATAAGGTTCATTCAACAGCTTTATTCATTGAACAAGATGAGCTCCCCACCAAACCCACACAGGGTGGGGAAGCATCCGAGGGACTCTCATTCCCAACCCGTCTGGTGCAACATTTCTTGAACTGAGGCCCACTCCAGTTTCCCTCACTCGGCCGCTGGGCAGAAAGCAGAGGGTGGTTGCTGGGGCAGGGGCCCTGCCATGGTGATGTTGGACACGCCGGCGCGCCCATCCCCCAGTGTATTAGGACCCTGACACCTTGGGAGGAGTAGCGGAAGAGGACGCAGGAACTGGCAGAAGAGCACCCAGCCGGATACGCTCCTTACTGTCCTCCTGGCGTACTCAGTGACTGCCACACCAAACAGCGTGTCCTCCTCTAGAGGTGGGATGCCCTTGCTCAGCTTCTCCAGCCTAGCACTGTAATGAAGGCGAGGTGGGACTTGACAGTGCTACAGGTCATAAAGGGGTCCACCCACACCTCTTTCGCATACTTTTGGAGTGAAGGGTTCTCTGGTGCCAAAGACCGCATCGGGTGACGAACACCCGTCCAACGTGCGGCCTCGAACCGTCGCCCTCCAGAGAAGCCAGTGACGAGGTCCATTAAACGATGGATGGACGAATCAGACACCGACTTGTCTATTTCCTCACTGGCTGATGACTTTACTGATGTCTTCAATCTATCTCTCTTCACCCATGAATGCCTGGCAACCCACGTCTCCAACACCATCGTGAAGTTTGCTGACAACACCACCATCATAGGCCTGATCTCTGACAATGACGAATAAGTCAATAGAGATGAGGTAATGTCACTGACTTTGTGCTGTCAGGAAAACAACCTACAGCTCAGTATCAGCAAAACGATGATTATTGATCACAGTAAGCAGCGGCGGGGAGACCACGTCCCCATGCACATCAATGTAGAGTCTGCAGTAGAGATTGTTCACAACATCCGGTTTCTTGGTGTCAACATCAGCAATGACTTGACCTGGTCTCATCACTCAAACATCTTGGTGAAGGAGGCCAGGAAACGGCTCTTCTTCCTATGCCGATTAAGGAGATTCGGCATGGATTCCAGGATACTCACCAACTTCTACAGACACACAGTTGTATAACTATTATTTTGATGCGTGTATTTTTGTATAGTGTTATTTTTTGATAGATTGTTATCATCTTTATTTGTGTATTATAATTACTGTTATTTTTTACTTTTAATTGCACTGTCGGGAGTTGGAAAAACAATAATTTAAGTTCCACTTGTTATTGCAAATGACAAATAAACTTTTTGAACTTGAACTCCACCACGGACACCGGCATCAGAATGCGCAGTTGCCCAGTGGCAATGGAGATGGCAGCAAGGAACGTCCTCCTTTACCGCCAGGGGGTCGACACTCTTCTCTGTAGACAAGAAGTCACATTTGACCGAGCGGGGAGGAACAGTTCCAAAGGTGGGCGAAGCCTTGGTTGGGCCAGTCACTTCCCCATCTGACCTAGACTCCTGGAAGGAGTCCTCCTCAAAGAGGAGTGAGGGGACATCAGAGACTGGGACCGTTTCAGCAAAAAACACCAGCCGGTCCATCCTCACCTGTAAGGGGAGGACGGCGCAGGCTGTGCACACAGGCTCCTTGATGGCGCTGTTGCAAGAGTGCTGCGGGCCCAGACACATACAACAGAGTATGTGTGTCTCCCGCAGCGTCAAGCTTGCTACAGCGGCACACCAACAGAGTGGTAGTCGGTGCACCTGGATAGTCGAAACCGCTCTAGCAGTTGAAAATGGTGATGCCATCTTGGCTTGTCCGAAATCACCGTAGACTGCCTATCTATGAACTTTCTCGTTGAAGAATAAAGGGAGGCTGAGCAGGGTGTGTGCCTCTCTGATATAGCCACTGGGCAGGTGGCCACGAGAGGTGTAATTTGCACCTTTTAATTTTCTGTGTCTGCCCATTGGTAGAGAGGTAAACCAATAGGAGCGAAGACCCTATGTGCAAAGCTTCACAAAATAAAACAGTTTTCTTGCTTTATAGTGCATCGCAACCATGCACCATGAAGCAGAAAATCTCAGAAGGCTGGTGGATAGCCTTCTGAGATTAACGGCCAATGTAAAATCTGCCTGCATTTGGCGCTTGGCGGTGTTTATTTCAGACACTGCAGAAAACTCGTTAAAACTGCTGTGAAAGTTGATTACACAAGATTCCTGTGGGCAGACTGGATATTTACAAGCAACATATTTTAGTGTTTTTTTTTTTATAACTAAAATGTCCAACATTAAACCAATGTCACTATACAGTAACTGGAAATTGTGTGTCAATGTTTTCAAATAAAATATGAAACAGAATATTTCAATGTGCCCTTTTTGTAACATGAGGTAATTGGTTCAAATGCTTTTGCAAGGCACTGTATATAATATCTAGCAAAGATAGTGTATAGTGGTTTGGTTCATCAATAAAACCTGCTTGATTCTCTATTTAATAAACAAGATTATTTTTAATATATCAAAATGTGCAAAATACTTTTTATGGCCACAGCATATGTCATGTTTCTTTTACATTGTGGTTGTTTAGCAGATGTTCTTATCCAGAGTAACTTAATGCAATATTATTAAGTTACCTAGAAGTGACAACTACATCCCCAATAATAGTAAGTAAATTTTATCCACTTCACTGGCAATCATCAAAGGCACTGATAGAAAAAAGGTCCAAGTGCCAGCATTTTCTAATGTTTTAAAGTCTACTCGTTGTTTTTGTTTTTTGTCAATGGCATTATTTGTCCAACAAAACAGCCCTTTTAAGTCTTGTGCATTGAAAGGGAAATTTGACTGTGTAGATGACAACAGACCATTTTAATGAGGGGAGTTTAACCATTTAAGCTATTCATCTCTGCTGAAAAACCATTAGATGCAGTCTAAATGTGCTGTCTAGTCAACCATGTTATGTCTGGAAAACTGTACCAATGTTGGCCCCAACTACTACATGAAAACATATCCTTCTATCAGAAACAATATATATTATAATCATCAAATGAGAATAAACAAATCTTTCAAATTCCGAGTGGCATATTAAATATAAATAATTACATCCCATGAGACAAACTACCCCTATGAACATTTATGGGTCTGGGTCAAGGGGGCAGGCTTACTCAAAGTAAATAGATACAGTGGCTTTTCAACTTTTTCTCTTATTTAGCAAATATTGAATATTTAATGTGATGTTTTGTGATGTAATGTTTATATAATCCCATTAATGGCTGTCATAATGATATTTTAAGTGCCTTCAATCAGTCAGTGTCATTCCTGAAGATTATTCATACAAAAATTCCTCGGGGTAATTATACAGTATGTTTTGCTTTTTGATGATTTTTGTTTAATTGTGAAGAGGTTACATTGCTTAAACATGTTAAATTCATGAATTTATGGGTCAAAACAAATGTGGTTTATTATTGTAGTTTATGCACCAAATGTTCATCCACCAGGTTTAAACAGGTTTTATATTATTAGTTTAATACACATGTAATTTTGGCTGTATTTTCCCTCTAGAATTAACTACAGAACATTGATGATAGAAGAAGAAAATAGGAACTGACCGGACACTTGCTAACACTAATGTAGCTATTAGGTTAGACTAATTTTGGGGATCTCAGGGAACAACACTAATTCTGGGTGAAATGTTGGATTGTATGATCTAATAATAAAAAAATGGTAGGAGAAAAATAATTCTGGGGAGGATCCTTATCAGAGAGAACTTTCGAACAAATCTCTAGTTTAGGTAGGTGGGGCGTGAAATCACTACATGCCAACAAAAAGCTAGGCTTATTATAACTGCTGTTTTTGTTTAGTGAAGACATTTGGGTTTAAGATCAAAAGATGAATGAGACAAGATTTCAGAATTTCTGCTTTCATTTCCTGGTATTTCAATCTAGATGTGTTAAACAACTTAGGACATTCCAACCTTTGTTTGAACCCACCCATGTTTCAAGTGAGTAAAAATATTGGAACATGTGACTGACAGATGTTCCTTGTTGCCTAGGTGTTGCCTTTTAGGTTGATTGATCAACCATTAAATAGCTCTGCATGACTGGTCTAAGTTTCCATCCTTGGTTTAAACCTATAAAGACTGCATTTCTTGTTAAAGAGGATAAACCAATATGAAGAGCAGAGAGCTGTCTATGGGAGAAAAGCAAGCCATTGTCAAGCTCAGAAAAGAAGGAAAATCGACCAGAGCCATTGGACAAACATTGGGCCATAGCAAGCACAACAATTTGGAAAAAAAAAAAGAAACTACTAGTGTTTGCAAAGAGATGAGCCGCAAAAGTTCTGGAACACAATCTTATGGACTGATGAGACCACGATGTATCTCTACCAAAGTGATAGAAAGGCCAAAGTGGAGAGAGGAACTGCTTATGATCCGAAGCATACAAGCTCATCTGTGAAGCATGGTCATGGCTTGGGCATGCATGGCTGCTTCTGGATCAGGCTCATTATTATTTATTAATGTAAATGAGGATGGTAGCAGCAGAATTATTTCAGAAATTGTACAGAAACATTTTGTCTGCCAATACACAGAGAAATGCATTGAAACTAATTGGGTGGAAGTTTATCATGCAGCAGGACAATGACCCAAAGCACACTGCCAACAAAACAAACGACTTCATCAAGGGGAAAAAGTGGAAGGTTTTAGACTGGCCAAGTCAATCACCTGACCTTAATAACCCAATAGATCATGCATTTCACCTCCTTAAGAGGAGACTGAAGGGAGAAACAGATTTTTTTGGGGTTGCCTATATTTTCAACCTTCTATTCATTATTTTATCCACTTATTTCAACCTAAAACAATGTAATATCACTATAAAGGCATGGAAATATCAGAAAATAACTATCTTTTTGCCATTCTATGAGATGGGGGTGCAAAATAGTGTCCAAATATATATATATTTTTTTATTATTATTATTTTTGTGCCAAAGGGGTTGTGATCACCATTAGCACTCACAATAGATTATTTCTGTTACAGAAATTCTTCTAGGACCCAAAATGTGCTAGTAGTGAAAATCGGCCTAAAACAGCCTGGACCTCCCAGGGTTCACACATCTAGATGTGAATTCCAGGAAATGAAAGCTGAAATTCTGAATTCTTGTCTCATTACTCATCTTTTGATATTAAACCCAAATGTCTTCAGTGACCATCAAAAACAAAGGAATTTGCCTTGCCATTCCAATACGTTTGGAGGGAACTGTGTGCCGGAGCACAAACTGGTAATGTTCTGGAATTATTTCCTGGTTGTCTAATTTCGTCTGTCCCAAGTAATACCTGTATCAGTGCAGATCATTGTTAAGAGTTGCTGTTAACTGCTGTTAAGCACAGACTCATCTGTAGTGGCTTATTGTCGCATGGATACTTTCTCTATTCTTTGGGGGTCCTGGTTATTGAACCCACTTTTGGCATTGCAATGCTCTACCAACTGAGAGTAGGAGGACCATAGGGAGAAAATGCACAGATGCCTGATCCGCTAGTTTTCAGGTATGTTAAGCATTGCCAATTTTCCTACTGATTGACATCTTGCACTTCTTCCTACAGCTGCTTCTTGTCTCTCTTGCTGGTGGCTGCAGTAGTGTGGAAGATCAAGCAGACTTGTTGGGCCTCGAGACGCCGAGAAGTAAGTTTGTCTCCATTTAATCTTATCAGTCAACCTTTTAACAACAAGTCTTATAAGGATCAATTAAGCTTTTGTAAGGCATAATTAATAATATGTTGAGGAAATATACAAAATAACATTAGCTTGTTACAGTTTGTGCCTTACCGGTAGTGGTATTACCCTTATGCCTCATTTAATTGTGTAGTGTAATTTTTTTAGTGCATTTTATCTTTAAAACATGCATATCTGATTTGGCCGCAAAATGAGGCTGTGGTCTAAGTCACAGCCAAATTCTTGCTACATCATATGGACAGTGTGCCCCCGCGTTACGTAGATAACTGCACAAATTGGCCTAGGAGTGGATCTGTAGATGACGGGCTGGGCTGCCTTTTGTTATTGCAACCTAGTGATTAATTGTTGTATGCCAACAATCCTAATTACCTGTTAGCTCAATCGGGGTTGTTGGCCCGGGAATGCTCTCTCCTCTGCTACGCTGTACATGCGCCAGCAAATATTTTCTGTTTGTGAGCAGTGGCCAGAGGTGGATCTCCCAAACATGAGTCACACAAGGCATAACTATAATTTAGAGATAACAAAAATTACGAGTTGAGAATCTTTTTTTATGTTAATCTTCAATTGTTCACACTGGCTGTATTCTAACTTGTCAACTACATCAAAACGTCTTAGTTCTGCAATGCATAAAACCATGAATTTGTCTAACGATAATTGTGCCACTATGATTCCTGTAATAATTGTCTGCCCTTCAACTATACTGTTTTGCTTAGGGATCTCTTATGTGTCTGTATACACCATTTTGAAAGCATTTAGTTGTCCATATTGAAAGTAGCAAGTTATATTTAATATTTTCTCAGCAATCAATGCTCACCGTGTAAAGTTGAGATATGTAATTATGTGTTACCGTATGCAATATCAGGATCTATGCTTAAGTTTGACATTGTTTTAGGGCATTCAACTATTGCTGCTTCTAGCTGTGATGTATTATTCAAACAGGGGAACTTTTTAGTTTGATACCTGCTTAAATATGATATTTCAAGAAGATATTTCATTAAGTGTTTAACAGACCTGCTCCTTCAATTACACCACCTCTGTTCCCTGAATAGTGGTGGAACATTTTAAATGGCCATAGCTATGTGAGTATAGTTCCTTGGGCATTGTGGCTCACTGCTAACAATCACACTGATTTCCTTAGTCATGGAACCTCATTAGTGTTAATGAGGCCTCTAATACAAAGCTGACTGGAGGATGCATTCAGTAAGAGTGTTTTTATATTAAAATTATTTTATGTATATGAACAAGATTTGTTCCATGATTTGTGTGAGAGACATATTTTAGATGTGTTACTGGGTAAAAATGCCAATTGTCGCACTTGGATAAGTGGGACAATTGGCAATCCTGCCGAGGATAAGTGGGACAATATACTGACAGAAACTCCCTGTGGCTACTAAGGTCTAAAGACGATGTCTCTTGCAATAAGCGGTGATGTAAGAAGTCTGGTTTATTTTCAGCTTTATAAACAAATTAAAGAATAAAAATGTATTTTTGGGAGGCAACTAAACATCTTACAGTGGTTTCAAAACCGTTCTGCAATCGCCAGCACCTGCACTCGTTCAACCGCCCATGTGATTTACCAGGTAAACAGCATTGTCATGATCTTTCATGTTAGCTGTCAGGCTATGTTATGCACACATCAATAAATCTAACCATCTTTAAATGGATGGATTTATTGGAACCATTGCAGAGATACTTGTTGTAGTTGTTTTAGTTTTCTTGGTCCATTGGCAATTCACTGCTCTTTCAGACGTTTTGAGTGTTGTGAGTGAAAACATTACATTACATTAGTTGACTACTCTCTCAGCTAAAGTCCAATTGGTAATATTTAGGTCTCAGTTGCTGGCTTTAGCCTTTTGAGCCCCCTCTCCCCATTGGTTGGGGGTTTCCAATTTGTCGACCACTTCCACTTAAAACCAGGCCTGTTAGGACCCAACTAGTCCCACGAGGTCCCAACTCCAATCTCGTCTGGCCTCCTTGGATGTCTGGAAACTCGCTTATTATGATTCTCAGCGGCAAGATTTCTATTATATGTTGGTTTTCAAATAAACCTCCACTCACAGGCTTGTTGAAGATGGGCTTTGTGAGGTTTCACAATTTCTTTTAACTGGATAGAACACTTTCCTGAAAGTTTTTAGTTCCTAACTAGGTTGCAGCATATCAGAAAATATGTATATATGTGTGAGGGGGAAAAGTATTTGATCCCCTGATGATTTGGTACGTTTGCCCACAGACAAATAAATTATCTGTCTATAATTTTAATGGTAGGTTTATTGGACAGTGAGACGGAACAACAAAAAAGTCCAGAAAAATGCATGTCAAAAATTTTATAAATTGATTTGCTTTTTTATGATTGAAATATGTATTTGATTCCTCAATCAGAAACATGTCTGGCTCCCTGGTGTCTTTTATACTTGTAAAGAGCTGCGATAAGGAGCACACTCTTAAAGGGAGTCCTCCAAATCTCAGATTGCCTGTATAAAAGACACCTGTCCACAGAAGCAATCAATCAGATTCCAAACTCTCCACCATGGCCAAGACCAAAGACCTGTCCAAGGATGTCAGGGAAAATATTTTAGACCTACATAAGGCTCAAATAGGCTACAAGACCATCGCCAAGCAGCTTGGTGAGGTGACAATAGTTAGTGCTATTATTCATAATGGAAGAAAAACAAAGGACTGTCAATCTCCCTCGGTCTAGGGCTCCATGCAAGGTCTCACCTCTTGGAGTTGCAATAATTATGAGAAGGGTGAGAAATCAGCCCAGAACTCTACGGAGGTCAATGATCTCAAGGCAGCTGGGACAATTGTCACCAAGAAAACAACTGGTAAAACACTACACCGTGAAGGACTGAAATCCTGCAGCGCCAGCAAGGTCCCCCTGCTCAAGAAAGCACATGTACAGGCCTGTCTGAAGTTTGCCAAAGAACATCTGAATGATTCAAAGGAGAACTGGGTGGAAATGTTGTGTCAGATGAGACCAAAATCAGGCTCTCTGGCATCAACTCAACCCCTATACAACCATCCTGACCGTCAAACATGGAGTTGAAAGCATTATGCTTTGGGGTGGGGCTTTTCTGCTAAGGAAACAGGACAACTTCACCACATTAAAGGGACGATGGACAGGACTATGCACTGTCAAATCTTGGGTGAGAACCTCCTTCCCTCTGCCAGGGCATTGAAAATGGGTCGTGGATGGGTATTCCAGCGTGACAATGACCCAAAATACATGGCCAAGGCAACAAATGAGTGGTTCAAGGTGAAGCACATTAAGGTCCTGGAGTGGCCCAGCCAGTCTCTCCAGACCTTAATCCCATAGAAAATCTGTGGAGGAACCTGAAGATTCGAGTTGCCAAACGTCATCCTCGAAACCTTAATGACTTGGAGAAGAACTGTAAAGAGGAGTGGGACAAAATCCCTCCTGAGATGTGTTCAAACCTGGTGGCCAACTACAAGAGACGTTTGATTCTCTGTGATTTGCCACCAAGTACTAATTCATGTTTTGCAGTGGGGTTGAATACTTATTTCACTCATTAAAATGCAAATGATTTTATAATGTTTTTGACATGCATTTTTCTGGAATTTGTTGTTTTCTGTCGCTCCCTGTTCAAATAAACCTTCCATTAAAATTATTGACTGATCATTGGGCATATTTACAAAAACGTACAAAATATACTGGGGTTCAAATACTTTTTTCCCCTCACTATATAATATGGCATGCTGGGTTATATGCAAATCAGATATTACCGAATCAGCACTAATGAATACATTTAGAAAAATAAAGGTTAAACCCAATTGATTGATTTACATTGGGTTTTCCAATGAAATACAGTTTGAACCGTATTAATTGTACCTGACTGATGGAATGACTTCCCATTGTAAAATAGTGTAGTGGTGAGAGATGCAGACTGTCAAACAGGCGACAGGGGTTCGAATCACCACAGGTCAAATACATTTGGCATACGGTTTTGTTGTTATTGCTCTCGTTTTCGATTAACATAGCATAATTCACATGGCATAGTGATTAGTTATTAAAATGTCTATTTATTTTCTAAATAAATTAACCAGCCAATGACTGATTTGAGTTATTTTTATTTTAGGTACTGTAGAAAATCAGCCGTTTCGTAAATTGGTTGAAATAATTATTGAATACCCAGTTGTCAAGAAGAGAGTAATTCATTTGTTTATTGCAGCATTAGATAGTCTTGTTCATGAGGTTACGGACCTGGTCTTCCCTACACAACTTCAATCTCATCTCACTCAATCTCTTCTTACTGCAATGTTGGTTAAAAGCTGATACATACATTGAAGGGTGTGTCTACCTAGCAAAGATCAGTTTTCCAAGACAGTAACCCCCATGCCAAATGTTCAATGCAAACACTCCTGTGGTTATTAGAGCACAACCAAAAGAGAGAATCTAAACAGAGATGTTTCTGTTGTTCTCATTATCTAGGCACCTTCACTTCCAATGAAATGTACATTCATAATGTAATTGTAAATACTCAGATTCCACAGTACTGTATAGCTATTAGCTAGCGATCCCCCAAAAATTAGGCATTAGGATTTGTTAAGGATAGGCTAGACCTTATTGCAGTGGACAACCTGCACTGGCAATGAACATTTCTCTTGTTTTCGGTTAACATAGCGTAGTTAATTTTTTTAAGAAATGAACCAGCCATGGAGTGATTCAAGTCATTTTTTTAATTATAGGTACTCTATAGCTATTAAATAGCCATCCCAACATAACATTTTTGTTAGTGACGTGGACTGTCATGTTGGCCACTTGGGCTTGATCCTCGACATGGACCAAAGAAATTAGGCATCTGGATTTGTTGATATTGCTATTGTTTTCAAACATTGCGTAGTTCACTTGGCCTAGTGGTTAGCTATTTAACTGTATTTGTTTTCTAAAGGAATGAACCAGCCATGAGTGATTTTGAGTCCTTGATTTCATTATATTATTCATCTGTATAGCTATTTGATAGCCATCTACAGTAATCTCTTCCTAATTTAATGTGTTGGATGTAGTGTAGCGATCCTGTTACACCTGTTGTTGGTTTGGATGTTAACTAATGCAGGGAACTGTGAATATTTGACTAATTGCTATGACATAGCAAGTAGACACCACATTTTTACAAGCTTGTGCTCCCACACCTACTGTTTAAATAATGTAGTGGTTAAGGACACTGTCTGTCATAGTAAACCGCAGATTGAATTCAGCTCAGGCAACAACATTCATTCGTTATAATAGTGGTCCAGCAAAACTAGCAGGCTTGCCTGGTTCTTTTTCTTGTTTAGGTTGGATCAATGTTAAATTTTTTTAGTGTAGTTGATCTAATCAAATAGGCTTTGGGACAGATGCTTATGACCTTCAACTGGAACACAAATACATGTTTGCCATCAGATCAAATTAGCAGATGTTAATGTGTGTAAGGGGAAAAATTTGTGATAAAAATTGCTACACATGAACACTGGAGACGGACCTATGTGGTATTCAGCAATAAAGTACATGGAGGTGATGACGCTCACAGTGAGAGATGGACAGAATTGGTTTTGGAAAGAGAATTATATTCCAAGGCATTCATCATTTCCTTCTGCTTCTGCAGTCTCACTGTTCCATAGATGTCAAGGTGACTTCTATGGCTAAACGCATCTTCTTCAGTTTATTTTTGTGATCTTTTGACAGAGTGACCTTGCGAAAGACTACTAAGTTGGATATGTTTCCCATAATATACATCTCCTTTGTGGCAGAGGAGAGTTGACATTGATAATCAAGGGGCTTGTTTCTCCCATGTTAATTGATATATCAAAATAAACATGAGTGATGACTGCCGTGCCACAGAACTATATATTCATCCAAATAATTAGTCAATAAAGATTAATGCGGGCAGATGGGCACCAGTCATTTAAATTCAGATCAGTTTTCCACCCGCTCCTGAAATTTATATCATCTGTTTGTAGGTGCCCTCCAGCAGCCTGAGGCTGGAGAAAAAAGGTTTATCTTTTAATTTAGAATGATTGAAAAGTTTAGGAGAGGCACCCACCCCCGAAAATAAATAAATTGCTTTCACGCATCCTCCTTTCCCTTTCTTACTTAGATTGTCTGTTTTTTTATTGAAGGGGGAGCGAAAATAAGATGTCTGCCAATTTGATACTATTCAGTTGTCAAGGACATGCAGGTGATTGGGCATCCGAACTGGATGTTATTTCTCTTTTTAAATTGTGCTTACTAATACACGCAAACAGCATGTGAAAAATGTTTTCTGAGTTATTTTCTGCTATACATCATTTATGTTGTTCTGTAGGCCCTTGGGCTGATCAGGTCTTCAACATCATCCCCCAACTTAAACATGCAAACACCAACCTTGATTTTGAATTGGAAAGACATTTTAGAAACAAGTCTAAGTGTCATTTAATACACTACATGTATTGAAATGAAGTATGATCATATAAAAGCATTAAAATACTGTGCATCTGTGGTACATAAAGACTTGAATATTGCAAACAACTGACTGATTCTATTTCTACATCCCCAGAACCATAGTAAAGCCCTCATGCCAAATGTGGACAAAAATGGGGCAAAGCTGGTCGGGCAGACTTTTGACAGATGTGTGGATCAAAATGTTGCTTGGCCTAAATTTCTTGTTTTTTGTTTGGTTCTGTTGACATAACGCTGTTATATTATATGGTCACAAGCAGAGAAAAATCTATTGAGCACCAAACATCAATTATAGCCCACACTGAATGTAAATGTTTGACACCTGCCTTGTTTTAGCCTGGCTGAAGTCTCCTTGTGTACTCATGGTTTACATATCACCTTTCTCTCAGCTGCCCAAATGCTGTTTCTGTTGGATGAAATTGCAGAAGTGGCCTATTTTAAAGGAGAGGCAGAACTCCAAATTAGAAAAATCATACTGTACTTTTTAATGGAAAAGTATTATGCTACTTAACTTATTGTAGGATGAGTACTTCCTTATATGCAGATATACAGTATATGTAAATATATGCAGATCATGTCACTGCATGGACAAAGAATTAGGAAACTCATTCATGCATGGCCACCTGCATAAAGGATCCACAGATCATAGTAACTTGTAGTGCATCTCATTCAGACAAGCAAATCACATTTCCCTTTTCCCAAAAATAGTGAAATACTTGTTTTAGCTTTAAATACTTCCTTCCCAACCTTGTTTAATTACTGTACCACCAAAATATTTTTTCTCAGCTCGGAGTACCCCTGGAGTACTCCTTCTTTAATTTTACTAATATGCCTATGATGTCAGTTTTCTCAAGTACCACTGTGGAATGACCAAGTACCCCTGGTTGGGAACCACTGCTCTATCATATGCATTTTAAAGGTGTAAGCCTACATTACAAAATCTATGTAGACTATATAGTAAAATGACATTTGTGTAGGAACGATAGACAGCTCATTCATTAGAATTATATGGCCTACACTCCTTGATTGTAACTTCTACCGAATCTTTCAGGTGTTTTGCTAAGTTTTTATTAGATTTTTGTAAATCTTTGTGCACTAATTAAAAGGTTTATTTTCTCCTATAGTAGGCAAATTGGTCACCAATATTCACTTTTAGTGATATTAGATATATATTAACATATAGAAAGCATCTGCATGTTTTGCAATATTTCTGTTTGTCTGTCATTAAATCACTGGCACGTAGAAGTGTTTTCCTGCTGCCGCCATTGATGGAAAAACATATCCCCACGCAAACAGTTTGCCTTGAGGACACATTTGTGTTTGGCTTGTGATTGCTATCTTAGGAGGTTGAACAAACTAGACTAAGCCCGATGCACCATATTCTCAGTGAGAATGTCAACCAGCACATGCCCAACATTGTCTGCCTTCATTTCACAAAAAATGTACAGCACTTAACACTTCCACCATGGCTAGGTATAAATTGCCTTTAATAGGACGTTGTGATGGTAGTTGAATGGCCAGCTAACGTCCATACAATGTGGAAATGCATTTGTCTGCATTGTTGTCTTTCGTGGCTTCAAGACCAAACATTTTAGAAATTCTAATAAATTCACGAAACACAGACCAATGGAAAAGCCCCGTTGACAACCG
The DNA here is from genome assembly GCA_016801105.1 of Esox niger. Taxonomy (NCBI): domain Eukaryota; kingdom Metazoa; phylum Chordata; class Actinopteri; order Esociformes; family Esocidae; genus Esox; species Esox niger. The sequence goes on from JACXGJ010000484.1 coordinate 49,166, forward strand.
TGGCCTAATGCGACAACAACAAAACAGTGGCCTAAAGCGACAACTAGTGTGTCTGTCCTACAATGACATCTGATTCCCTACATATTGTGCTACTTTTTACCAGAGAACTCTTCAAAAGTGGTGCACCAAATAGATAATAAGGTGTTATTTGTCAGCCATGTATCCTTATTAAGTACCTCAAACATGTTCTCTCTTTTTGGTTTCCTTTTTCAAGCTCATTGTAGCTTTGAAGTTTCTCATTAGCAAATGTATGTGTTATTTGCTTTGGGCTTACAACATTGTTTGCATGATAATTACATGGCATTGGCATGCTGTTAATTTTTTCCTATAAATGCAATTTGTGATGTATAAGAGATACACTTAAACCAAAAATGCCCCCTAAAATTGTGTGCTATGGCATGTATATGCTGAACTTTGCCTTGTGTAATCATAACCCCTCACTATCAACCTGGTGATTGTATAGCTAAAGAGGTATGATATTGATTCTGCTTTTTCACATATTACAAACTGGGAGGTTTGAAAAAAATTATATTTAACATTTAGCAAAAGTCCCAGACTCCATCTTTTAGAAAGGGGGGACATTTTTCTTTTTGTTTCATGTTTTGTTAATGATAGTTGTTGACTTACAGTGCAATGTTTCCTTATAGACTCTTTTCCAAAAAAGCCCTGCTAAAATGTGAGGGAGATGTAAGCAAGTAAGATAGGAAATAGTTATTAAAGGAATATTTACACAGTATTACAAGTAACATGAAAACATACAATGCTTCAAGAAAATATTCAGACCTTTTCACTTTACACTCTACATTTCTCCACAATCCCCCATAAACTAGAAGGAAAAACATGTTTTAAAAATATGTACAGTGGGTAGAACATGTATTTGATACACTGCTGATTTTGCAGTTTTTCCTACTTACAAAGCATGTAGAATTCCATAATTTTTATCATGGGTACACTTCAACTGTGAGAGACGGAATCTAAAACAAAAATCCAGAATATCACATTGTATGATTTTTAAATAATTAATTTGCATTTCTCCCCACTGTACATGTCCCTTTTGAATTTGATGCCAGTGTCACGTTTCAATAGCAATGCCGACTGTTTAAAATATAAGCTAGAATCCGGTATCTCTATTCCTGTGTTAATTAGAACACAGTCGAACAATGACACTGTACCGTCACTACGACCACAGAGACATAACTTTGCTAATATGTCGCAATTTAATACAATTGATTAAAAAGCCATAGAAGAAGCAGTTCATCTTAAGGCTGGACACCCATGTTGTCTGGACACTGCCATCTGACTATTTTACAACTATTATTAACACTATAACTATGGATATACAGCAAATAGTTAATGGCTCTCAGCAAACAGGCATTTTCCTAACTTCTCTAAAAACAGCTGCCATTAAGCCGTTTTTAGAAAACTGGATGCATCTATACTAAACAACTATGGACCTGTATGGACCAAATATCCCTATTACAGCCAAGGTCATTGAGAAGGTTGTCTTCAGCAATGTTGTGAACTCAAGCAGTCACTTAGACACATTTCAGTCAGGCTTTCGGTCTCACCACAGTACTGAAACAGCTCTGATAAAAGTTTTAAATTATATAAAGCTGAATATTGACATGGACAAAATAACAGTTCTAGTTTTAATCGATCTCAGTGCAGCATTTTAATCTGTAGATCATAGAACACTTCTGGTCAGGCTGGAAAATTGGGTAGGACTCTCTGGGACATTCCTTAATTGGTTCAGATCTTATTTAGATGGCCAGAGTTATTTTGTCACCATTGGCCATAATGAGTCAGATAGAGTTCCCCAAGGATCAGTTCTCAGACTGCTTCTGTTCAATATATATGCTACCTCTGGGCCAAATTCTACCAAACAACATCAACTACCATTGCTATGCCAATTATACTCAAATATATGTGGCTCACAAACCGTATGACAACAGCTCCATTGAATCTCTGTATAGGGCACATAAATACCTGGATGAATCAAAATATCAATGTCAATTTAACCAAGAAAAAACAGAGGTGATTGTGTTTGCCAACAAAAGTAAGAGAACAAGTATTAGTAATGAGCTGGATTCTCTGGTCCTACAAACAGGAACCAAGTGTGTAATCTTGGTGTTCTGAACGTGAATCAGACCTCACATTCAACAATCATATCAAAGCGTCTGCCAAAACAGCATTCTATTATCTTAAAAATATAGCCCAATCCAGTGCCTGGTGTCCCAAAAAGACCAAGAGAAGTTTATCCATGCTTTTTTCTCTAGTTGGATTGAATGCTGTAATGGGCTCTTAACACTAGAACCGCCTAATGCCTACGACAATTGGCGGTTGAGTTTGTAATTACAATAACAAGGCCATTTTGAAAGCTATATACTCCTCCTTCCATGACTTTTAATGACAATTTTACCTTGTTCTGTTATCGGAATTTTAAACTGACGAACAGAAAACGATTTAGAGTCGATTTACCTGTTTTTTTTACTCTATTTTACTACTTAATCTGCCTACAGCCCACGCCATTTAGCTTTGGTACCCAAGTGATACCCAGGCGCTAATCATCCCTCGCTGAATGCGTGACGTTAATGGATGAATGTGCAATACTCCCAGATGAATGAAAACATAGTCTATTATTGAAACATAATACAAATGATATAGGCTACTTATCACATGGGTTACTGGTTTTCAATAGGAGATTTAGCTTATTATGTAGACTGTTAGCTTCCTGTTCTGATGATGTCCAAGAACAAAAAGTTATGCAACCAAAAGTCAGGGGAGAGCCATCTTTATTCAGCATGAGCCGTTGATGTTAACAGGTCATAGTTCCCACTCTCTCCCTCTCTCCCTCCAAAGAATACAGGAAGTTCCACAGTACTTATACCTAATAAAAGGGAGGCGGCCAAGTGTCAAACCCAGCCAAATACCCTCCAATAAGAAAGGCCTAAATGACCCTTGTATGGTATGTTCTAACCTATGGTCAATGGTCCTATCCCTCAAGCCTGGGCAACTCCTAGCAGGAGGTATGGGCAACTCCTAGCAGGAGGTATGGACAGGACGTGTGTCCTATCCATACACCTGTGCTCAAGAGTTAGTTAGCACATCTGTGTTGTGTTAAGTTTCTCAAGCCTACTTTCTCTCAAGACTAATTCTGTCATGGATGCGGGTTGGAAGGGCGAGGGGGAAGTGACAGGCAGAGTAATCGGGGTTAGGCAGAGGATCGGTACACAGGCAGGCGGCGGAGGTACTAATCGGTAGAGAGTAGACTGGGACGGGCAGGAGGTCGGTTCACGAGCGGACAGCAAAAGTTTAGACAGGTAGCAGGCAGAGTTGTTGGAGACGGGCAGGAGGTCAGTAGACGAGAGAGTCGGGTAAACAGGAAAAAGTTTGCTCATAGCACAGAGGCGCATGCGAATGAAGACCATGATCCGGCAGGCAGGAGATGACAGAGATCTGTTGAAATACTGTTGGTAACGAGGCGAGTGGGAACAGGTGTGTGATCGTAGATTGGGAACAGGTGTGGGAGTGGATGATGGAACAGACGCGCAGAAATGTCTGCTTATTTTACTGAAGATGAATATTCTACAAATGTGAAAGAAGATATCTCCTCTTTATACTTACTCTTTACACTTACTTATACTTACAACATTTTTGATAATTTATTCATGTCACAAAAATCGAATATGCCAATAATCTAGGAGACTAGAGCTATGCGTTGGCGGTGAAATCAATCTGATAGCCCTACTACATCCCCAAGGAGAGACTTTCAAAGATACGTCGTTCACAGCCTATTCATTTCAGTCTTTTTCTATGTATTCTTTTTAGTAAATTTTTTTGTGTGATGAGACCTTCAATACAAACACATTATTGTATTTTTCAAATTCATTAACCATTGAAAACAGACAACTTCTGTAATGAATAATTTTTTTGATAGTGTGATGACAACCTAGTAGAAGAACTGATACTCTGGCTGGAAATTGATGCTGCGGAGGAGAATGTCCATGCTAATAGGGACGATTCGTATGATAATGATGCCAAATGGTGTTCGGCTCTGGTGGTTATAGGGAGTAAAAAAGACCTGGCGGTTCTGGTGGTTATAGGGGGTAAAAAAGGCCTGGATTCCCCAAAACATCTGTTAAACAGCTGCTGCTCATTCAGAATGCTGCTGCTAAAATGTTAACCAGGACGAAGAGAACAGAGCACATCACTCCAGTTCTTAAATCTTTGCACTGGTTTCCAGTCAGTTACAGAATTTATTTTAAAATTGTGCTTTTAGTCTATAAATCACTGAGTGGTTTAGGCCCCAAATAATTTCTGATATGTATGAAGAGTATAAATCGAGCAGTGCTTTTAAATCCATGAACTCAGGTCAGCTAGTAGAGTCCAAACTTAACATGGCCAAGCTGCATTTAGCAGTTATGCTGGACACAACTGGAATATACTGCCACACGATCTTGGATGTGCCCCAATCGTATACATTTTAAATCCAAGTAAAAAAACGTATTTTCACGTGCCTGTGACTGAGCGCTTGAACTTAACCACACTGTTTTGTTTTTTTATTTTATTTTCTTATTATGTATTTTTATAGTTCTCTCTGTGATTCAATGTTTTATTATTTCATTGTAATTCTACTTCTACTCTGCTATGTTTTACCAATCATTTTTCTGTAATGCAAGTTCTGGTACTATCAGAGCAATAACCTCTGTGTAAATGCAACAATATGCTGATGATGGATATTGCGAATTCTTGTGCTGCTGTTTTGACATTGATGTTGTGTATTATCTCACGAAAGGACTGACGAGTTCATCCAAGTGCAAGGGTGAGAGGATTGAGATACCGGGTTGTTTCAGTAAAGAGTTATGGTAACTGTATTTTATTAAAGATGAATATTAAATGCATATACAGACATGGCATACATGTCCCTCTGAAGACAGTTGGGTAAGACATCGATGCAGATATTATATCACAAAGGGACTGACGTGTTCATCCTAGCGCTGGAGTGCAAGGACTGAGATACCAGGGTGGAGAGTACCTGGAAGGGGGTTAGAGAACTGTAACAATCTGACTGTTTTATTCTATTGCATTTTTAATAACACTTGTAGTGTCATAACATGGTCATCACTCTATCTTAACTATGTTATGAGTCATGTCAGCTGATTTAACATTACAATGGGCACAACATTGTAAAGACACATATATTATAAAATATTGACATATTGCATTTTTCATGACTGGTTATGACACCTATGTAAGTCTGTCAGAACATAAACCATTCTGTTATGCCAGGTTTCTTATAAACAGTATTTTTATATTACATTTCATTATAAATGCTATATATATATCAGTATAATTATACATGAATGGGTGTCAGATATTTACCTTCCCCAGTGCAACATTTCTCATGACTAGGATGCCAGCAGGAGCAGGACATGACATCCTCTTTGCGTTTAATAACCAACATAAAGGCGTGTACAGCTAGGTGATAGGCCTATATGGCTCCAATATTTATGGTCATAAGGCTTCTTTTGTTTTGTCATAAACTGTGTTTTGTCAGTTCTTTTGTCTAAAGTTAAGGTTGTGTGTGTGTGTGTCTGTGTACACAAAATTTGAGACCACTCCAAATTTTTCTTAACCATTAGGAATCTACGAATAGAAATTGAACTGATGATCTCAAAACAATGCTATGTACTACTCCCTTCACAGAACAGGGCAAACTGTCTCTAACCAGAATAGAAAGAGGAGTGAGACAACTGAGCAAGACGACAAATACATTAGTGTCAAATTTGAAAAACAGTTGCCTCACAGGTCCTGAACTGGCAGCTTCATTTCATAGCTTAGTACCCACAAACCAGGTTTCAACATCAACAGTCAAAAGGTGATTCTGGGATGTTGGCCTTCTAGACAGTGTTGCAAAAAAAAGCCATATCTCAGACTGGCCAATAATAAGAAACAATTAAGATGGGCAAAGGAACACAGACATTGGACAAACTGTTATGGACCGAAAAAACTATGTTTGAGGTGTTTGGATCACAATGAACATTCATAAGACAGACCAAATGAAAAGATGCTGGAGGAGTGGTTGACACCATCTGTCAAGCATGGTGGAGGCAATGTGATGGTTTGGTGGTGGAAATGTGGGAGATGTTTATAGGGTAATGGGGATCCATTTTGCAATTTCATGCCATACCCTGTGGATGGCACTTGACTGGAGACAATTTCCTCCTAGAACAAGACTATGAAAAAAGATGCAAATGGAAAAGGAAAGTTTACAGGCCAGTTATTATTTCTATAAAAATGCATTAATCCTAACCATGTGTATGACTATTTCAAATTCATTTTGCTATATATCTTAATATAATAATTTTATTTATATTTTCATGGAAAACAAGGACATTTATAAGTGACTCCACACTTTAATTTAACAGTAGTGTATACTCACGCACGCACGCACGCACGCACGCAAGCACGCACACACACACACACACAAATCAATAAAAACTTAAACAGGCATTTTCAGAGTATCAACCTAACCTTTACAGTGTCTGACTTCTTGCTAAACTTCTTACCGTGATCTGGAAATGCTATAGGGAGGCTGGAATGTTAATCATTGCAATATTATTTATAATGCATCAAATAATGCATGTGAATTCCCCAGTGACACAGCTGTTTCCCCAACCGGGTAACTGTCTATGAACAATGATAAGGATAGCAATCAAAACCTCTGCAGCCTCTGGTGCAGGTATTTGGTGCAGGTACTTAGATCCATTCTGAAACTGTCAAAGAAAAGTTATCAGTTAAAATGAAATACAGTTTGTTTGCAGCCATCCTTACATTTGCATGGTCTATGTATTAACTACATGCAATTTACTGAAACAAGCTAATAAAATGTTTGCTGCAATACATACACCCAAATTAATATAATTAGCTACAGATGGTAATGAACAGGAAATCTGGAATTTTTTAACTGTGAAAGTTGTTCACAGTTTTGCTGATTGATCCCGGTTATTGATGGGTACAGACCAGATTTAGCAAATAATGCTGTCTGAATTTGGGCTGTTTAGGGTTCTTTGTTATTGCTATTTGTAACAGAAGCCTCATTGACATAATCATACAAATTAGAGTCCAATCTCCTAGCTGTACATGGTCTTATGTTGGTCACATAGAGCATGTTTTATGTTGATCAGTGTTCACAAAGTGGATGTCATGTCCTGCTCCTAAAATCTACTGGTGCTAGCGTCCTAATCATGAGAAACAAAGCATTGCGGAAGGTGACAAACTGCAGTTTAGGAAAATGGCATAATAGCATTATGACCATCCTGTGCCACTTTACTTCTAGTCTAGTGATGTCAAACGTAATGCTACTTCTTGGAGCTCTCAAAAGTCATTCAGGTGTATTCTTAGGTATTCTCCCACTCAGAGGTTGGAACTTTCCCACTTCTTAATTGCTCATAAATGCACCTTCCCAAACAGCGAGGTTTGATTCATTTAAGTGCTAAATAAGTCAGCTTTCTATTGATAACTCGCTAGCTTGCTTACCTGCATTTAGACCGTTCTTGTGGTTGTTCTCAATTGCAAACTACAAACAAACTTAAACAAAAAACAACTGCTGACCGTGAGATTTTTACACTAGCAGGAGCAAAAAGGCCATGGTGGCCATAGGGCCTACAATAATTTTCAGGGAGTCACGGCTAGTGCGCCGGGCAACGACGTCCATGGCTGATGTGGCCATCATGAAAGTCCTTTGCTGGTTTGTGACTTTTTGCCAATTGACCTAATTAGTTGTGAGCTGTTCCACCAGGTTCTTTTATTGTATTACTTTTCCAGTCTTTTGTTGTCCCTGTCCCAGCTTTGTTTTTAAATGAGTTGCTGGCATCAAATTCAAATTGGGCATATATTTTTCAATGAACAGTAAATATTTTCTGTTTCAACATTTGATGTTGTCTTTGTGCTATTTTCTATTATATATTGGGTTTACATGATTTGCCCATCTTTGCATTCTGTTTTTATTTCCATTTTACAACTTTTTTAGAAACCGGGTTGTATTTTGAGGGGTTTTTGTAGAATGTTTTGTACAATGACCCCTTTTCCTGTCAACCAATGTTTAAGGCAATGATCAACATATTGACTACAGCTGGCGACTCTGAGATTTAGATGCAGAGTGCCAGGTCCTGATACATGATATGCCTATTTACAACCAATTAAGACTTTGGTGGAGCTGTGTACTGTTCTTGTGTTACGGTGTTGCTGGTGTGGTCACAGGTCCGGAAAAGGTCAGCCTCCTAACAAACACGAACACCAATGTTGCTCAACGGGATCATGCTAACTAGTGCTTGGTTTGATCTTTGTCCTTTCCTAGGTTCTGCCCACTCAGCTTCACTGTCCTCACATTTGAATCCACAGCACGTGGGCTTTTCTTTATATTTTGTCTGAAGGGGATAAACAACAAAACATAAAAAGCTACTATTTCCTTGCGCTTAAATTGCACTAATTGCTATGGCAGAAAGCACATATTTGGTCTTATTACATACAAATTAGCAATTATTCATTCCATACTGAAATATAATTTGCATAGTAAGAAACTGAAAGCAGGCTGCTTTTAAGATGGCCATGCATTAATCAGTAGAATATTTTTTTAAACAAATTTGTTTCTCAAACTTCAGTATCAGAACTCTTTAGAGGCACCCAATCATTTTACAACCTATAGAAAAGCACTTAATGTCCTCTCCTTTTGACAACTTGTTGCAGAGCGCTTGCTCAGCATATGATAAATTAATGTAGCTACAAAGCACATGCTTCATCCAGGAAATGAGGTGTTACAACAATTTGCCTTTTAGAGCATTTTGCAGCTGAGAAACAATTATTGAGGTGAGTTAAGAAGCCATAGAGATTGCAGTTGTAATGTGCTTTTATAGCAAAACATCTTCTTCTGTTGTGCTATTCATTTTCTAATCTAGACATTGTTGTGCATGAAAAGCACAGGATTGGCTTTTCATGCACACCAGAAGTTGCCAAGTTCACTTGTTCTGCTCATTTATCCATTCTTTAAATTAAATCCAACTTTCATGGAGTTCCTCGATTCCTTTTTGCACGTTGTATAGAGTAAGCCAAGTCCACATGACTCACTGTCTGTAGAAGTGATCTGTAATGAACATGGTGGTCATGGTAGTTTCAAAGCCACGCACAGCATCCGGCTATTATTACGCTACTGAATGGCCCCACATTGGCTTGTATACAAATTAAAGGTGGTCAGCTATTGGATGACTTTAAATGGGTGATGCTAAATTAACTCTCAGCTTTTGTCCAAAACATATTCATCTCTAGACCCTCTTCTGTTTTGTATTGTTCTTCTGACAAGTGTATTTCCAGAATAGTGTTATGCATGCACAAAAAAAATTAAGCCATTAACTAGGCTTTCCTCTTTTCAGTCTGTTGTTTAACATAAGTAACGTTATCAGTATCTGACTTAAAGGATGTGTAGCATTGTTATGAAGCACAATGTTATGAAGTATTGTGGTCGAACATCTTAAGCTAATAGCCATTTTTCATATGGTTTTCAACATCAACGCTGCCTGTTCCTTCATTGTTTTCAACCTTTTAGAAAGGCCAAAAAATATCTGCTCAACAACATGGTTTCCCAGCAGATATGTGATTGCATTTGTAGAATGTGTTGAAGGAGTTCCAATACAGTTTTAATATGATATTTTATTGTACATAAATGCTGCAAGAAACGAGGTAGGGAATCAATCCTGGATCAATCTCAATTTCACACAGGCAGAGTTTTTTTTACCAGCAACCCCCAGGGGGGATGTTGAAAAGCAATGCATCAGAGTGAACAATTACATAGATTTGACCCAAACTGTCCCTTTGACTTGGCCCCTGTATGAGTATTTATATTATTTTCAGAGTGAATTGAGCTTGAGAAGCAAATGTTGCCCACACTAAAACAGGAAGAACACTATAAAAGGAGCAACACAAATAAAGTTGACTTGCAAATAGGTTGCTCTCCTGTGTGAAACACTGTAATACTACATCTGGGCCCTCACCAACAGTCATCCCAATGAAAGCCCTGCCCCAAATGATGTCAATCTTAAAAGAAAACCATGCAATTCTTCAACTGTATCATGCACTGCATGTAGAGAATTTACTGGTACCTACTTTATTGATAATAATTTTATTTCAATATTGGCAATAGTGGGACTTGAATGTTCTACAAATATCCTATAGATATATTTCAGTCACCTTTTAAAATGCTTTTAGATGTGTAATGAGTTATTAATATGTCGTCCAAGTAAATCATTACCAAGTTTCCTTTATTCTAAACACCTGTCCCAGTGTTAGAGGTGAAAGCATTTTAAAGTGTACATGTGTATTCATGTGTATTTTGTTTGTCAGCATGACAGTACCTGGGAAGGGCATGTGTGCAAAAGAGATGACATGATTGCACAAGTCCTTGCTTTACTTGCTAATCTGCCAGACAATAAGAGCTTAGTGCTGCACACTTCAGCTCATCACAAATCCAATAGCAATCAGCCATGTCCTTGGCAGACAACAAAACGGTGGTGTGTTAAGATATCGACCAGGCACCACGCTGAGCGATAAAAGTGAAGCGTTGGCTGTTTTACAGTATTGATTAGTAATGGACATGTGGGTCATCTTTTGCTGTTCAATCAGAAGAAAAAAATTAAGCGTCTGCCACAGATAGTGACTCACCAGAACCGACCTCTTAAAGCAAAAGATTCAGTCCAATAGTTCAGAGTTATTTTTTCAATAACTTGAGTTACTTTTGACTAATATGAGCTTATAAAAATCCATAACTTTGGGTTAAACGTGTTCGTTTGTAATTGTAAGTATTTCGTGAAATTTAGTGTGTAAAATGATTTAGCCTTAAGAATTTTGAAACCGTCTTTATATTATAGTGTATCAAGTAATTTAATGAAAGCATTGTTGTAAAGCATTAACAATGTTGTCCGTACCTCGACTGAAGAAGATTGAAGTCTAGTCCAACACATCATTAATTAAATATCCCCACTTGAATACTGATGCCCGAAGGATCAATTCCTGAATAATTACTTGTCATGCATATGACAGGGAGAGCAATTTCTTCCTGATTTATCTAGACTTTTGATTATCTAGGTTCCATAGTCCTCTTTCCGTACGCAGAAACAAATAGAAAAAAGAACAAGTGGAGTTTTATAACTGCTGAAGTGCTGCCCAAATCGTGCCCTGCGTCTAAAATAATATATTTAGGTCTGTGAATTTCTATTGTAGCAGTGTGGAAAAGAAAGAGGCCTGATGTGGAGCTGCTGGGAAGCCCTTGGACATTTATTATAACACTAAACACAAACTAAAAAGGGAAAACAAAGACATGCAATGACCAAGCGGGTCAACAAGGGAAGCAGGAGCGCAGGTTCAAATCATGGTTATATCTAAACAGGAACTAGCTCCAAACAAATAAATTCATACCATTATCATGTGGACTAAAACATTCTCTTAATGTTTAAAAGAAAGGGGGAGGATCTTTGATTGTGCTCAGTGTGCTGGAATACAGTACATCAGGACTGAGCTTGCAAGTGTCCGTCCTGTCACAAGGAGTTGTTACAGTGTGAAGAGAAATGGCAATCTTGTCTGACATCTTCCTCAATTTGCAGCACCACCTGCAGTGTCCCTTATAATGCCGTAACCAGGATTTAAACTTCTCGCTGCAATCGATTAGCTGTAGTGGAAATTAGGGAATCTCATTTATGAAAAATCCTCAAGGGAATACCTATTTGATACTACTCTTTTTACTCAATTAATGATCCACATAACACTTCACATACTTTATCTTCCAAAGTAATCCCTTGACCAATTAGTTTTTTTACTGAATTACAGAATTAAATAAATCACAGACAGTTTTACCAGCAATGTACCCCCACACCATCACACTCCTCCAGGCTCCTCCATGCTTCACAGTGGGAACAAAATGTACAGGGATTTTCTGTTCACCCGCTCACAAAGACAGTGGTTGGAACCATATATCTCAAATAAGGACTCATCAGATCAATACTGTTCATATTGTTTTCATTCAAAACAATTTTTGTATTTTTCAAATGCATCGTCACATTGAACTAACTGATATATGGTTTGGTATAGCATCAAATGAGGTAAGAGCAGGTAGGAAGAGCTGACCATTTTGAGACCTTTTTTTAATTGGTATCTCCGCTTGCAAACACAGTGAAACGTAATACCGCTGACTCTGATTTACAAAAAATCATTTTGTCACAATTGTAGCTGAATTTTGGTGACAAAACTCTGAGCATCAATATTTTACATTGGCAAGGGTTATTAATGAGTTGCATGATTCCAAATATCAAGTTAGTTACAATTATGCACATTTTTCATCTACATCTAGAAAAGTAAAGTTTCAAATGTTCTTTTTACATGTCATGAGCTAAGAATTATAAGGATCCATCTGCGTTCAATATTATTCAGAGATACTGAACATCAACAATTTTATATCCCTGTTAGCAAAGGTTTTCTATAGTATATTTATTTTTTTATAGCTTAACAAGGCCATCACCCTTGCTGTACTTAGAGTAAGTCATATCAAAATCCTAAAACAATTGGATATGTTCTTTCTTGGAATAGTTCAAATGCAGATGGAACCTCAATTCTGAGAGCTCTGATCCTGTTTGGAATTATAATGTTCCATCTCACCATCACTATAAAAAACCTTTAGTTTCAAAGGATTAATATAGCCATATTACAAAACATTGTTCCAACACATACACTAGATGTGAAAAATCTATACATTAGATTTAGAAATATCGTATCATATTTGAATCATTAGAACATTTATATTCAATATGTCAGTTCATATGCAGTTAGGCAATACCAACAAGTTAGAAACACCTTATGCATTAAGCATGTCTTCATTTTATACTGTACACAAAACTATAATTATGTGCTTAATCCTTGCCACAAATTTCCATTTGAGCCCCCGATGTCCATGTCTACAGGAGCTTTCCTATGGCACTTAGTATACTGTATGTGCGGACACTTACCAAACACAATCTGGGCCACAGCCCAAACAATCTGTGGCCCAAACAATGTCCCAAAAAAGGTACTTGCAAGTACCAAAAAAGGTACTTTTTTTGTACAGCTAACTTTTGAGCATAGCTGTATATGGTACATTTATACATATAAAGTACAGGTCAAAGGTTTGGGCACACCTACATACTCATGGGTATTTTTATATTTTTACTAGTGTTGTCTAACAATAAAAATAATTAATTGAGATTTCACAATTTAAAAATATGTTTACATTTTGCTGTTAATACACACTTCTGTTTAAAAAGCAGTGCATTATGGCAAAGACCTACTGTTTCATTGCAAACTATGCTTGATCTGAAATTAAATAAATGTTACTTGTCAGTGCCCTTAAGAATCCAGAAAATCACATTGTATGATTTTTAAATAATTGATCTGCATTTTAGCCCTCCTGTTCTCCCCTCATTACTGTCACAGGGCTGGTGGCAGGACACATGCGCTGAGACAAACGGGTGGTGATAATCACCCATGTTTTAATGTAAAATAAAGAAAACAAAAGCAGCTCCTGTGACCCGGTAATGGAAACAAACACTCTCAAACCAAACCAAAATGAACCACACTCAGTGTGGGCAAACATTCCATATAAATGGGTTCCCCAATTGGAGGCAATAATCTACACCTGCCTCCAATTGGGGAGACCCAACCACATAGAGATGCCTAGAGACATCTTTCTTTGTCCCGTCCTGACTATGGCCCCAGCCCAGTGCAAAGATGGCTAGTTGTAATGTTGGCTAGTTGATAATCTCGTTGTAATGGCATATTTTTGACAGCAAGTGATCAGTCTGTGCTCAAAGTTGATGAGTTAGAATCACGAGAAATGGGCAAGCGTAAGGATCTGAGTGACTTTGACAAGGGCCAAAATGTGTTGTCTAAAGGACTGGGTCAGAGCATCTCCAAAACTGCAGACCTTATTGGGTGTTCCCAGTCTGCAGTGGTCAGTACCTATCAAAAGTGGTCCAAGAAAGAAAAGATGGTGAACTGACAGCAGGGCCAAGGCTGATTGATGCATGTGGGGAGCGAAGGCTGGCCCGTGTGGTCCGATCCAACAGACGAGCTGCAGTGGCTCAAATCTTCTGAAAAGTTAATGCTGGTACTGATAGAAAGGTGTCAGAACACACAGTGGATTGCAGTTTGTTGTGTATGTGCTTACAATGAGCATGAGAACTGGTCCATGGAGCACTGGAAGTAGGTAGCCTAGTCAGATAAATTACATGAAAGAAGTACACAGCTTTGTATGACATCTTTAGTTTCTACAATGGAATAGCCTTCATTTCTAAGAACAAGAATAGGCTGATGAGTTTTAGAAGAACATTCTTTGTTTATGACCATTTGGTGGCTGTAATTGAAACCACAATTGCTCAAGAACCAGACACTGAACTAGTCTAAAAAAGGCCAGTTTTATTCCTTCAGTCAGAAGTGCTAACATAATTGCAAAAGGGTTTTCAATTGATCAATGATCTATTTTGAAATTATTAACTTGGATGAGCAAACACAACGTGCTTTTGGAACGCAGGACTAATGATTGCTAATAATTGGACTCTGTTCGCCTATGTCGATATTACAAGTGTGATTTACAAGTGAAAATCATTTTGTCTCAGTTATAGCAAAATATTAGTGACAAAACTCTGAGCGTCTGTATTTTACATTAGCAAGTGCTATTAATGAGTTTCATGATTGCAAATATGAAATGATTTACAATTATGCGCATTTCTACACAAGTAATTATACATTTGCAAATATTTTTTTTATAACTTGGCAAAACATCTTTACAATTACAAAAGTAATTCCAAGTTTGAAAATATTTTCCTGCAATTGTACAACCATTTTTACAATTAAAAAAACGTATGTTGCTGTTTGACCATCTTAGAATGTCGGTGAACTGCTATCTTCATGTCTGCCCACAAATATTCAACAGGGTTCATGTCTGGCCTTTGGATGGGCAACTTAAGGGCATTCGCAGAATTGTCCAGAAGCCACTCTTGCGTTTGTCTTAGCTATTTGCTTTGGGTAGTTGGCATGTTGAAAAAAATTATCTTCACCCCATTCTTAGATACCTGCTTTAGGTTTTTTTGAAGGATCTCTCTGTATATTGTTCCATTCATCCTTCCCTCAGTCCTGAACAGTCTCCCAGCCCATGCCATTGAGCAGCATGATGCTCCCACAACCTTGGGGTGGTGTTGGCAAAAATGATGAGTACTTTGTTTTTGCCAGACTTGGCATTCAGGCGTAATAGTATGATTTTTGTCTTAACAGACCAGACAATAATTTTACTCTTGGTTATAGAGTCCTTCAGACGGCATGTCAAATACCATTTACTCCGGAGTAGCTTCCGTCTAGCACAGTGGTTCTCAAAGGTCTCCTGGGGACCCCCAGCCAACTCACATTTTTGTGTTAGCCCTGAACTAGCTCACCTGAATCAGGTAGTCACTGAGTTGATTAGGTATTTGTCCGGTTTATTCGGGTGTACTAGCTTTGGAATACATTTAATACATGGAACATCTGGGGGTGACCAGGTTTAAGAACCACTTATATAGCTACTCAACTATTTGTGTCAAATTCTTATTCAAATGAAAGTTGCTATTTGAATGCTAAAAACCATTCATATATAATTGGATTTGCATTAATATGTCATTTTGTCTGCACTTTTCCAAAAATCCTCCTGCCTGATTGCACCTACTCCGTGTAAGCCTTTAGGTGTTTATTAGCCAAACAGGTTGGGCTAACGCAGGGTCTAACACTAGCTTTTTCTCTCACTGGTCCTGTCTGTTGGTCTGAAATTTATTGGCCCCCGACTGTATTTTAACTGTCCTGAACTCACTTTTAAAATAAGTATAATTCTATTTTACAGATATATACACTGCGTGCACAATTCTTAGGCAATTTGTATTCCTCAAGATTTATTTTATTTTTGAACAAACACAATGCTCTCTATCCAAAATATAATTGAACCTCAAACCTGAATCTTTAAGGAAAAGTAAGCTTTGGTCTTTCTCTGGGGAATACATAAGAGTGCAGAATTATTAGGCAAAAATTGCTGTGCAAAATTATTAGGCAACTAAGTAAAAAAATTATCTCCCAATTCCAAACTTATTCTAAATGTTTAAAGTAAATGTAAATAATAAGTAACAAAAAATGACAAATGAATGAATTCAATTGAAATGTTTGTCCTTTCAAAAAGATTCAGTGACCAATATAACTACCCTTTTCAAAAAGTGCCATGAGCCTTCCATCCATGCAGTCTGTCAGTTTCTTGATCTGTTTACAATCAATTATTGCTAAAGAAGCAACTACAGCCTCCCAAATGCTGTTCAAAGAGGTGTATTGTCTTCCCTGTCTGTAAATCTCACGTTTGAGAAGGGCCCACAAGTCCTCAATATGATTTAAGTCAGAAGAGAAAGTGGGCTAGGTCATTATTCAGACATCTTTGTGGCTTTTGCTGGCTAGCCAAACAGTGGAGTACTTGGATGCATGTGATGGGGCATTGTCCTGCATGAAGATCAATCAATCAAATTCACTATATAAAGCCCTTTTTACATCAGCAGTTGTCACAAAGTGCTTTTACTAAACACCCGGCCTTAAACCCCAAGGAGCGAACAACAATAGTGTTGTACTTCAGTGGCTAGGAAAAACTCCCTAAGAAAGCCTAAATTTAGGAAGAAACCTAGCGAGGAACCAAGTTCAGAGGGGTGACCAGTCCTCTTCTGGCTGTGCCGGGTGAACATATTACGAGTCCAAATTGTAATAGTTAATCGATGCATGTGGGCTAAATCCAGAGTCTATTTAATCCTAGTCCAGATCGGAGGCATGACCAGAAGGATAAACACAGGGACAGACGGGGGAGGGGGGCAACTGAGCAGAGTGGCAACTGAAATCGTCAGGTATTGGACGGGGGCAGCAACGAGTCAAGCCTGGTACTCCACAGGTGTGGGCCAAGACCTTATGTCCTCCTAAATTAAAACAGCAGGAGACAGGAAACATTTTGAAAATGCATTCCTTAGATCTACAAGTATTTATAGTGGAGAAGGAGAAATGACCCTACTCCCCCAGCACAATAATATAGCAGCATAAGTTCTTGGGGCTGAGACGGGGGTCCAGTAACATTGTCGCCCTATCTGTAAGAGGCCCCGGACAGAGCCCAAAAGGCAGGAAATCAATCCACCCACATTGCCAACCATCAACCAAAGGGACACCCACAAACCACAACCATCATGAAAGAGAGCCGAATAGGTTGAAAACTAGACAATCTAGCTACTTGATTATAAAACGATTAAAGCCAATTTCAGTAACCATCAAGCTAGCGTGTTAACCAGCTGGCTTGATGGTTACTTAGATAAAAGTTGCTGCTGTTCAATGTAGAACTTGAGAGAAAATGTAATTCTAGCTTCATTACTAACAACATCTTGCTAGTGATACACAGCACTAAAACAATCTTACTAAATGTTGTAAACTAAAGTCATAAGAAAATGTCCACCATACTTACAGACAGTGCAGTTTAACTTGCTGCTGTTCTTGTTGTTTTTCCGTGTTTCAAAGTTGTTTTCCTCAGCGATTGGTTGAAATCTTGCCATGTGATTGATGAAAAATCCAAATAAGGAATTGAAACCAAACAGACGTTTATAACGGCGTTCCGTACCACTGAACGCCGTTAGTTACGGCGCTTATTGACATCAACAACGCAGTCGCAAACCCCATACAGAGCAGGGGAAACGGCGTTTTGGACGCCGCTATGAGTGATTGAAGACGCCGTAAATGACGGCGCTTATTGCAGCACTCGGACGGTGTCGCAAACGCCGTTTACAACCGAGAAAACGCCGTTTTGGACGGCGGTTTACTGGGCGAACGGCGTTCTTTGCGTGTCATTGGACGACCTGGGACACCGTAATGAGTTGTTGATGCAATTGGCCTGCCATACATTGGAGCCCGTTTGGTCACAATACACGCGACATGCTGCAGGGACTTAAGAGCAGGTTTACAGTAGTTGTTAGTTCCCTTTATAAATAACTGCCTTATTTGCTTTCGTAAGGAACGCACGACATGAACGGCAGTACGTGTCCTATGCCATTATCATTTTCAACCCATGGAAAATGTTCTTTTCACAAAAAAATTATTGCTGTGTACGATACCATATTTGGGTTCTGCTCTAGAATGTACTATGAACTATGATTGGTCAAACAGGTCGAGCCATTGAACATTATTGGTAAAAAATACGTCACACAGGTAGTGTACCACACGGAGGGGGGATAAAGCGCCACAGATGCATTTTAATACGAAAACACGCGAAAGTCAAAGCTGGAATAGTGACAAAGATAAAAATCTCATTTTTAATACGATGCTATGAATTTAATGGGAAAATTGAGCACTGGCCCGTACAGTGACCGTCTTTGTCTACTGGCCTGACGTTAGGTTATCATTAATGTTGAAATATGTAACTTCAGTCATTCTACTGCTGCTGGCACCAACTCATTAATGAATATGTCTGAGATTTCGGAGCCTGTTTTTTGGTCGGACCTGAGAGGTTTCTGAGTTGAGTTTTACGCAACTGAGATGGTGTCAATAAAACATTACCTACGAGAGACGACGGGTGCTTCATTTCAACTGTGCAAACCTTTGAACTGAGACGCTTTAATCAGCAATGATGTACCGTCTTTATATTTGGTAATAGCAATTTTGAGGTTTCTTTTCAGTGAATTGTGTATTAGGAAAATGAAGCCATAGAAACCATGTAATGTGGACTTAAGCTCATTATATAGATAGATGTTACCTTTGTAAACCACGCCCCATCAATTGAATTAGCCACAGGTGGATTCCATTCAAGTATTAGATATCACAAAGACATAATAATAATCGAAGGACACATGATACATTTTAGCTTAATTTGTGTCATGGCAAAGTCGCTGAATACTTGTACTTGGAACACATTTCCTAAAAATTGCTTTTGATTTGTGATTATGGTATTTCAGTTGAGGTCAAATAATTAAATAATGTCTTTAACATACCAATATAGGGAATACATTGTAGGTGTCCATGTCTCTATTCAAAGGGTTGTGCTCATTTGAGCAGTCCATAAAATGTAATGCTACAGAAAATGAACATGGTCATATTTTATTGGTCAGTGCCAAATAGTCCCATATTTCTTCAGACGTGATCTTAAAACCAATACATGGTCACAGCTTTTTTCCATTAATTTAATCAACTTTGTTGTTGAAAGTTAGGTACCAGATTTGTCGTGTCACTTTCTGTTGATCTACTTTTTCTGACTGACACTGCATATACCAAATCTCCCTTTTTAGGTAGGCATTCTCTTGACACTTAAGGAACAGAAAAATATCAATACTATGTTTACATACATATTAAATGGTTCTTCATAATTTAGCCATTTATTCGTTGGTACTCCTGTGAGTCTGGTCATATACATTAATTTGTTGACTCTTGGAAATATACAGTATATGTATGTATAAAATCCAGTTCCGTCAACACTATTCTTTTTCCCCAATGGCTTTGAGACGTGTGCTCTCAAATTATTAACAATTGTAAACAAAAAAAAGTTACCAATTGTGTTGACTGTTTTTACTCATGTTTCAAATCTTTGCCTCCCCATCTTTCTACCTTTCTCTATTTACCTTCCTGTTTTCTCCTTCCCTTTTCTTACTGTACTCCATTTGTCTCCCTGTTTTTCATGCTTGTTTTATACCTCTCACACTCTCCCCTATCTCTACTTCTCTGTCACTCCCCCCTCACTCAACAGCAATTAATGAGAGAGCGTCAGCAGATGGCCAGCCGCCCATTTGCTTCGGTTGCTGTAGCGCTGGATGCTGGTGGAAAGCAGACAGAGATTTTACAGGGCAGCATTGAAGTAAGTAACACCCCACCCTATCCACCACTACCAAAACACACCGACCCGTTGACTGAATTTCACAGTAGAAGTAGGACACAGCATGCTTCTTAGATTGTGATGGGTATTTGGAGTCAGTTTTAGCTTAATGATGATGACACTTGTGTGCCACTGCTAACATTATTGACCAGGATATACAATACCTGTCAAAGATTTGGACACATTCACACATTCAAGTGTACTGTATGTTAGAGCTGTTGGTTTCTTTGACTTTGATTTCTTTGACAAGTACGGGACCTGCCATAACAGGTACAGGAGCTGTCATTTTCCATGATCATCAATTGATGGCTTCTCAGAGAATTCACAGAAAAATAAGCTTTTAGTTTTTGATCTAATGGTCTTACCACAGAGCTCGACAATAACGATGGCCCCGGGCCAGTAAAAAGTTAAGTTAGGACTAATGAAACTAGCAAGTCACTGTCCTGATCAGGTCATCGGAAAAAAAATTTGAGATTGAAAAAAATTTGCATTAGTAACTAGACATGCTCCAGTTGTTTCGCAATCTGGCACACAAATAACTACCTTGCAGCTTTTTGCGCCAGTCAAGAGTTGAGCAGTGAGGTGACGCATTGCCTGGTTTTGTTTTTATATAAAACCATTTAAAATCTAGCACGAGTCACTCAAGTGAAAGCAGTGAAGAATAACTACGAGCTCAAACAAAATGTTTACCTCAGTGCAAAAAATGTATTAGATTGAACTTAGAACATGCCATTTGCCTTGTTCCCTAGGGGATAAATTAGGTCATGTTTTGGTTAAAAGTCATGTTTTTTTACTTATATTTTCATGAATTTTTGTATTTACAAATAGAAACATAAACACATTTATGATTAGAAATATAAAACAAATATTTGTCTGTTTTACCTATTCAGAATGCATTTCATTAAGGATTAAACATGCTAATTACCAAAAATATTTGGTTACATGTTGTAACACTGATACATTACAACTTTTGGGATGAGGGACAGTAAACATGTTTTTGGGGCTAGTAAGTAAAACATTTTTTTTTACATTGAGTCCTGTACCATCACTGTTGTGCGATTGGTCATGGCACTTAACACTGGCTGAGGCCAGTATTCATGGACTGCAATGTATACTATATACACCGATCAGCCATAACATTATTTGCCTAATATTGTGTAGGTCCCCTTTTTGCCACCAAAATAGCCCTGACCCATCATGGCGGGCACTCTACTAGACCCCTGAAGGTGTGCTGTGGCATATGACACCCAGATATTAGCTACAGATCCTTTAAGTCCTGTTTAAGTTGCGAGGTTTGGCCTCCATGGATTGGATTAAGATGTGGGGAATTTGGAGGCCAAGTCAACTCCTTGAACTCGTTGTGTTCATCAAAACATTCCTGAACCATTTCTGCTTTTTGGCAGGGCACAATACCCTGCTGAAAGAGTCCAATGCCATCTAGGGAATTCCATTGCCATGTAAGGGTGCACATGGTCTGCAACAATGCTCGGGTTGGTGGTACATGTCAAAGTAACATCCACATGAATGGCAGGACCCAAGGTTTCCCAGCAGAACATTACACTGCCTCCGCCAGTTTTCCTTCTTCCCATAGTGCACCCTGGTATTGCTAGATAATGTGATGTGTTCTCCAGATAAGGGACCCACATGCACCCAACCATCCACGTGATATAAAAGGAAACACAATTCATCAGACCAGTCCACCTTTTGCCATTGCTCCATGGTTGTGATCTAATGCTCACGTGCCCATTGTAGGCGCTTTCAGCAGTAGACAGGTGTCAGCATGGGCAGCTTGACTGGTCCTTGACTGTGCAGCCCCATACGCAACAAACTGCAATGCACTGATAACTTTCTATCAGTACCAGCATGAACCTTTTCAGAAATGTGTGCAACAGTATCTTGTTTGTTGGATTGGACCACACGGGCCAGCCTTCTCTGCCCACGTGCATCAATGAGCCTTGGACGCCCATGACCCTGTCGCTGGTTCACTGCATTTCTTTCATAGGACCACGTTTGATACTGACCACTGCTGAGGATATTTTTAAACATTTAAGATTTTTTACGTTTAAGTAACTCTGATCGGTGCCCTTTACATTTTACAAATGTATAGTATTTTTGCAAGTTTTCAGTGTTTTTTTTTGTATTATTGTTTTTCTGAGATATATGATTTGAACACACATGAATTGGATGAGAAAAGAGAATAGTTAGAGTATGACTTTTATTAATATTTTCAATTAGACATTTTTAATAAACGCCTATTTAAAGCACACAGAAAAAAGGTTCAATTTTTTTTTTTTTTCAAAACTGCATAACAGAACTGTATGTGGGGTGGAATTACAGTACCAATGTTTGCATGACAGCAGTTATTTTCCAACCCACACATTTTCCAACAATGCACTTTAATTTTCAGTGTGTATTTGACCATTTATAATACCACAAATTACCATATACGTGACTGTTTTCTATTATATTACACCTTGGCTGAAGCTAAGTAACCCAAAAGTGCCATTGTTTGAGTCAATTGACAACAGCCAAGATACTTAATAATTGTAGCTATTGATTTTTTTTATTGTTTTAAGCAAACTATTCCTTGAAGCGCGGACATAGGAACTGCTTAGCCCAAACAGCACCTCAACCATTAGGAAAGCCGAAACCTGAACTGGCCTTCAATCTGTGCTCTGTTCTAACTTTCTCCATCTCCCAAGGCTGGGGACCAGCTCACCGGCAATGGACAAGTTACCCGTTGCCTGTGGTGAAGCCAGGAGTGGCACTACACAATCCATTAGTTTGATGCTCAGTGGCACTCAGTGTGCTTCATGGTTTGTTTGAGGGCATTTCAGTGAGTGAGAGGAGAAAAGCACAACAGGCAGCCAGCTTCTCGCCCTCACCCATGTTAATGCTTGTGTTGTGCTTGGGTGTTAAGCAACAACCTACACTTTAAGCAAACTCTTCCAAAACTGGGGACTATAATGAAGTGGAATTCTTTCGTACTGCAAAACACACTAGGCAAGTACTAGCAAATGTTTCAGTTTCGAGGTGATTGTTGTTTCTTTCAACACAAGTTCTGCTAATAGAACGTACTCAGGTGAACTGCAAAGATGTTCTGATGAACAGGAGTGGTGTTGCTCATGCATAAGGTCTGTTGTATGTTAAGAATATCTTAAGTATCTATCTCTTTAATGCCAATATGTTCTTCAACGAACATCCCCAGTACTTAGGTCTGTCAGAGTATTCCGTGAAGAAATTGTTTTTCTTCTTACATGGAGACTCCATCTAGTTTGTTTATAGTTGGCCATTGTTTGTAATAAAACAACTGTAAATTATAGCTTTGTACAAATGTGGTCTCAAAATGTGGTAGAAATATACATTACAATTGAATTTGCAGTACAAGTGTTGACAATATTTTTATTCATTTTATACGCCATGTGCAACTAAAGATGATTGTCCTGTTTACAGTGTAGGCTTGCCTCCAGCTGAAGGTGAATGCTAAAAATCAAGAGTAATTCCCTTTCAAAAAGGTTAATTGGGCAGCATCTGGTGCCATTTAGCTCTTTAGCATATATTCGCTAATGAAAGAGAGGACACATTCACTATACGCACATCAAAAGCAGTATCATGGGGCTGTCCCCGAAGTGCTTTTCAGCCATTATTGTTTAATATGTTATTGTTGATATTGCTGCTATTAATTTCTCTGATTTACTTTTGATTTGGTAGATGTTTTAGTGCATTGTGGAAACATTTTGGTTTGGGTTGGCTGATATCACAAATGCAAATGTGTAACTTCACAACATTATTTAAAACAGCTTCTAACAAAATGCCTTCACCTTCATCTCCTTACAAAAATCTACAGAAAAAACACATGACCCATCATGCTTCTCTGTGTAGCCCTGAGTGACCTTGGCCCGACCAAAGCCCCAACCAAAGCCAGAGATGGTCATTGTTCTGGTAGTACCAGGGGTTGGCAGCTGCTGCACTCCAGCCAATCAGGATTAGAACAGAGACACAGATGTCTCTGTCTGCCATGGTGGACTTGCAACATAAGGAAACACTAATAGATAGATAACGTGATGGATGTTACCTGTCAGCAGGACAAAATTGAGAGAATGCTCAATTGCTCAGCCCGAGTTTCTATCTGTCTACATTCTCCAGACACATTTTAAATTGTGCATTCTCAAATTCAGAAAAAGTTAAGGAATTATTGAAATTAAATCAAATTATGTATCGTTTTTTTTACTATTATTCTGGGTTTGAATTTCTGAAGTGACAGCAGTATCTTATCAGATCAATCTATTTTCTGCCCAACAAGAGTGAAAAAACAAACAAAAAAACAAGCAGACAGATTGAATTGTACATTGAAAGGCAGAGTGCGAAATGTCATCCAAAAATCTTATTGTCATCCTAATTTTTTTTTGCTAGGGTCCTAATTGCCCCATGTGATTAAATCTGGAATAGAAACTGTATTTGGTCTCTGTGAATGAGACATCTGGCATTTATACAAATGATTGACCCGATGGTGATGCTTTGAAAAAGTGAAATTTGCAAGGACACACCACTAATCCCATTTGACATAATCTTAAAAAAGAATTCTTAACAAATTCTCAACCACGGTTTACTTTTAATACTCAGCATGTACACTCACCAAAAGGATTATTAGCAACACCTGTTCAATTTCTCATTAATGCAATTCTCTAATCAACCAATCACATGGCAGTTGCTTCAATGCATTTAGGGGTGTGGTCCTGGTCAAGGCAATCTCCTGAACTCCAAACTGAATGTCAGAATGGGAAAGAAAGGTGATTTAAGCAATTTTGCACGTGGCATGGTTGTTGGTGCCAGACGAGCCGGTCTGAGTATTTCACAATCTGCTCAGTTACTGGGATTTTCACGCATAACCATTTCTAGGGTTTACAAAGAATGGTGTGAAAAGGGAAAAACATCCAGTATGCGGCAGTCCTGTGGGCGAAAATGCCTTGCCGATGCTAGAGGTCAGAGGAGAATGGGCCGACTCATTCAAGCTGATAGAAGAGCAACGTTGACTGAAATAACCACTCGTTACAACGGAGGTATGCAGCAAGGCATTTGTGAAGCCACAACACGCACAACCTTGAGGCGGATGGGCTACAACAGCAGCAGACCCCACCGGGTACCACTCATCTCCACTACAAATAGGAAAAAGAGGCTACAATTTGCAAGAGCTCACCAAAATTGGACAGTTGAAGACATATCTCTTTATGGCCACCATGTACCCATCCTCTGACTTCCAGCAGGATAATGCACCATGTCACAAAGCTCAAATCATTACAGATTGGTTGCTTGAACATGACAATGAGTTCACTGTGCTAAAATGGCCCCCACAGTCACCAGATCTCAACCCAATAGAGCATCTTTGGGATGTGGTGGAATGGGAGCTTCATGCCCTGGATGTGCATCCCACAAATCTCCATCAACTGCAAGAATGC
The DNA here is from genome assembly GCA_016801105.1 of Esox niger. Taxonomy (NCBI): domain Eukaryota; kingdom Metazoa; phylum Chordata; class Actinopteri; order Esociformes; family Esocidae; genus Esox; species Esox niger. The sequence goes on from JACXGJ010000484.1 coordinate 74,585, forward strand.
TTTCAGCACCTTGTTGAATCAATGCCACGTAGAATTAAGGCAGTTCTGAAGGTGAAAGGGGGTCAAACACAATATTAGTATGGTGTTCCTGATAATCCTTTAGGTGAGTGTACATGGACATAAATATTGACCTCGGTGGCCCTGTAACAGGCACTTGTATATCTCTTGAACTGTCTGATTCTGATTGATGACATTTGACATTTCTCAGGGATGTGTGTCTCACTAAGCTATGCAATACGTCAGACACAACCAGCATGATTTTGACTTGAACAATGCTTCTTAAATATCTGGCATTTACAGTTACTGGGACAGTGGGGGTGTTTCATTGTTTGTGGAGGACCACATATTTATTGTTGCCTGTTTTGTTTATGATATCTGTATTTGTGTGTGCTCAAAAGTTTGCATATCCTTGGAGAATTGGTCATTTATGTACCATTTGTAAAGAAAACAAGTGTGAGCAGGCAAAACATTTGTCTTTTATTTATTTTGTGATTCACATTCAACTCTAGATCATAACAGAATAGCCCAATCATAAAACAATGTATGGCAACAAAGAAAAAATCGATTGACCACTGTTCAAAAGTCTGCATTCCCTTAGTTTTTAATATTGTATATTGCTCACTTTAGCATCAATGACAGCGTGCAGTCTTTTGTAATAGTTGTCCATGAGGCTCTGAATTTTTGCAGATGGTATAGCTACCCATTCGTCTTGGCAAAATGCCTCCAGGTCATGCAAGGTCTTTTGTCATCTTGCATGAACCGCACGTTTGAGATCTCCCCAAAGTTGCTTGATGATATTAAGATCTGGAGACTGTGATTGCCACTCCAGAACTATCATGTTTTTCTGCTGTAACCACTTGGCCTTGTGCTTAGGGTCATATAGTAATGCTTGAATGTCCAAGAGCGTCCCATGCGCAGATTTTGTGCAGAAGATTGCAAATTGTCTGCCAGTATTTTCTGATAACATGCTGCATTCATCTTGCCATACATTTTCACAAGTTTCCCCGTGCCTTAACCCTCTGACAGCTAGGGTTTCCAAATCCGCCTATAACTGCCTCGACATTTTGGCCTCTAAAATGGTCATCCTTTATAGTGGAAGGCAGTGATTTATATTCTGGGATTGTGCTGGCCCTCAGCTACATGAAGGACGTATTGAAAACAAAGTTTTTGAGACACTTACATGAGTAATCATGTGAAATAGTAAGAATATAAAACCCATATTTTGGCAGTTTTACATTACATTTGGAAAATCCCAGGGAGTCAGAATAACTACAAATTGAATGGTTTTGAATGTATTAAATAATAAAATGAAGATGACTTTGATCCACATCCATTTTGTTCTCAAAAATTCTGATAATCATTGAATATGCCCATATGGGGTCACTGAACTTATTCTGTCATATTGTACTTCCAAAATCCTTCTCTAGATGGCAATCCTTTTTTTTTTACTCTGGGGATTTATTAAAACTGTTTATGGGGTGTCTTGAATAGGGGGTGCCTCTATTTCCTTTGGAATTCCCTGCATGTGCTGTATCTGGAAGAGGTGGAGATTAGAAGAGTGATGTGTCCAGTATTCCTTCGGATGGTTATATCCACAGGTGAGACTACACAACTCAGCATAGGTGCACATTTGACCACTGGCTACCGTACTGTTATATGAAGTTAATGTATAGGCCTTGTAATTCTACTAAAACAATGCAAAATAATAATAAACATTATCATATAATAGCATTTAGGCTACACTTACCCTATTATAGAAATATGTTGATTCTGTCCTGATACCTTTCTTCTTCTGAACGTTCAGAACCATTTTCACAATGCTCGCTCTCCATAATCATTTATTCCATTTCTTTTGCCATTTGGACATTTATTTTTTCTCAAAACAAATAATTGTAGCAATTGTGCCTTCAATGCAATCCAAGTGCTTCATGACTTTTTTTGTGAGAATGGTAAATGCGACATGCGCCGCTCTCCATGGTGCACGCTCGCTCGCTCTCTCTCACTTTTGGGGTTGGGGGTGACATGGATAGACAGTCCATTGGTTGTTTTACCACACTTTGTGATTATGTATTATAGACTTCCAAACAGAATAAGATTAAGTTTAATTAGTTAGGGCTGCTGCTGAAATCCTGAAGGATGACTTTTGTTGTGGATTTGTTTGATTGGATTTGATTGCGGGGCTTCTGGGTGACGAAAGGACACAAACGAGACGTTATTTGCTGCGGATTGTCGTTGTTCCCGTGCAAAAGAAATGAAGCCTCTAACTTTTACGGTTTCGGAGTTATGAATGGATATGTGTGACCTAGATGCACCGGTGCGTCATCTAGAGGTTTGTTATCACGATTGTGGGGCTCCTGGTTGACGAAAGTGCACAAACAAGATGTTGTTATTTGGAGAATTGAGTAAAAAAATATTTTTACTATTGTTTTCATTGATGTGGCCACGTGTCAAATGCGCTCAGAGAGCTCACACAGCCCCAAAACCTCAGTGAGCCACCACCGTGCTTCACCGTGAGGATGGTATTCTGTTCGCTATAGACCTTGTTGACCTCTCAAACATAGTGCTTATGGTTGTGACCATAAAGCTTTATTTTTGTCTCTTCACTCCGAAGTGTGTGCCAGAGGCTGTGAGGCGTGTCAAGGTGTTGCCGGGCATATTGAAAACCGGGCTGTTTTGTGGCATTGGTGCAGTAAAGACCTCTTTCTGGCAACTTGACCATGCAGCTAATTTTTGTTCAGGAATCATCATATTGTGCTCCTTTTCTTTCCTCAGGCTTTAAGGCTGCTCCATCCATGCACACTTGTCACTTTATATCATGCAAATCTGCCAATTATATCATGCACACCAGTCACGTTTACATTGCTCTACGGTTTTATAGTTATTTTTATCGATGTGTGTTTTTTGTATAATGTTAGTATTGATTGTTTGTATTATCTTTTTATTTTATAATTAGTGTTACTTTTTCATGTTAACTGTCGGGAGTAAGAAAACCAACATTCATATTGTAGTTGTTAATGCTCATTCCCTACATTCCCCCTTATCAAACATTTAAAGAAAAATATAACATGTTTGATAAAACAAGTACAATTCAATTCCTAATGAAAAGAAAGGGTTTCACAAAACAATAAAAGGAGTATCTGACCAATGAGGTCTTATTGTTCCTCAAATGAAAATGAATGTAAACAAGACAATTGACACACCACACCCCACCACATAACCCAATGTATGACAGTCATCTATCCCTCCCCCACCTTTGATAAGGGTCGAGAAACATTTTGACATCAACATGCTATCAGTGTTAACGGTGTTCAGCAGAAAATCTGGTGAAAACATGACATCACGATGAAACATTTCCCCAAGTCCATTGAGCAATCAAAACCCCCCTTGTCCGTATCATGATCCATGCAACAATATCATACAAAAGACTTAGGCGTATCCTGTTGTACCTGTGAAAGATTCTACCTTTAAAATAGGGAAAACATCTACCTTTGTCAGGGACCACCTATAATAGGGAACTATTCACTATTGAAACATACCATGATAGCAGTAAATGTAGATCATTAAGCATCATCACAAATACAACAAAGTCCAATATTGGGATTGTCATCGAACAGAGTTTCCCACCTCTCTTGCAAGAAACAAACCTTCATACGAAATCACCATATCAGTTCATTCAGGAAAATATTAGATTGTAAGGAAAGATTGTTGCCAATCAAGTGTCCTTTAGTTCTCGTCTTCAGTTTTATTTGTCTTGCATCAGTGATGAAAAGTTCCAATGTCAGTTATTGCAGTCAGTGTGACTGCAATAACTGATTGACACCAACAGTGTCTTCCACTGTGTTGGAACCATGTTACCTTTCCAGTTAACTGTCCCGTGTTACTTTGACCCGTAGTATGTTGAGTCCTTCAGGACTCAGGTGTATTCTCCTCTCATCTCATTGTCAATGAGTCATCTAGAAATGGAGTGTGAAACCAAGTGATCTGACCCTGGCATCGTTCTGCCATGTGTGTGGTCAGGAAGATTTGAAACAGATTCAACAAGTGTAGTTGTAGAAATCCTTCTTGAACATGTTGCTGGTATTCACACACTCAGTTGTCTGTGTCCAGTCAGTGACGTGATGCATCATCAGAAGAGGGGTTGTGATGTCCCCATCTGTTGAATGTATAACTGCAAAACAACGATTAGTGTGGTTCAACATTCCATCGGACTTTCATCCACTGGGTATTGTTCCCTCAACTCCCAACAATGAAGACAATAGATCAGTCCGGAAAACTTGTGGATCTCAAAAGTTCCATCATCAGAGTGAAGCGTTCACCCTATACAGACAAATTTCCAGAAAAGTCTGTGTCAAAGTTCTTTTTCCATCTAGAACTGGCTTGGTTGTTGTTTCACTCCTTGTGCTATATTAATGCTCGATAGCAGCTAGCAGTGGAATAAAATGCTTAGCCAAATAAGAAATGGTTAGATCAACTCTATTCAACCATAAAACTGTTAGACATTACATCAAACAATACAATCTACAAATAAACCAATTAAAAACATCCTGTAAATGGAAAATGTAAAACATAACAAATGCAGATGCCCTGTTATATCTATGCAAACAGGAAAACCGTTTTTTTATTGAACTCCTTATAATTACCAATTTGATTTGCTTTAATTTTGCCCTAAGCTCAACTCTTTCCAATCATAATCAATTATCATATCATACCATACATCCCCCCTGCCTTCACTTCATTAAGTCAATGGAAAGTGACACCATGAGTGAATGCAGAACAATGACAAATACAGTCACAGGAGGCGCCATCCTGAACCTGCACTGGCCATCTTTTCAGGACGGACATGAAAAACTAGAGATGATAGTAGGGATGCATCCTGTATATTCATCTAAACAAAAGTGAACATGTTAAAAAACACGAACATCAACTAACACCATCAAAGACATCAATGTGCAACACAGTCGCTTGTGCAAAGGAATTATAAACCATATTACTTATTAACAAATGTGTCTATCATACCTAAACAGCTCTCAAATTTGACTTTACCACAGTACCATTGCACAGGTCTGCGAAATTGGCTATCATGCATTTATAATATCCTGTAGTTTCTTGGCACATGCCTGACAAAAAATGGTCCGTCCCCCGGGGGATAAGCTGCACAACTAAATTATAGGAGTGAAAAACTCCAGGTCCAGTGGTGTACCCACTGCAACCACTAGGGCAACTATATTAGCATAGCTACAACACACAGATTTAGCATTTTACAGGACAATGGCCAAACTATCTTGTGACAAACTATCTTAATGTGTCAATATACCAAACTGAATATGTTTATGTTAGTGAAAGTACCATATTTGAGACCAGTCTGAACACTCAAATGTAACCCTTAGCAATAGGCTACTCTATGTAAAAGCAGACAGAGGCCATCCTAGGGGGTCTGCCCCCGTTCCTGGAGTTCAGGACCTTACCCAGTTGCTTATAGACCATAACGGACAAATGTTTTGTTTCAAGTATATGAAATTTAAATCCCCACACATTAAACATTTGCCATGGTCCTCAGACTATCCTTTCAATTTAGCCGACATCATTCGTTTACTGAAGATTTAGATTTAGTGTCCAACTCATCTAATATTTTTAGCTGTTTGTAAAAATGTGCTTATCATTATCTACACAGCAACTCAACATTAGGGTGGAAATTAAGAAAACTCTTAAGAATGGCAATGTAGAAAACAGATGTATGACGTCAGCAGAATCAAATGCAAAAGACACTCTATGTAGGCCTTAAACACTGTTACATCTGTACCCTATTTGTGCATTAGTCAATTTACCATCTTAGAATTTAAACTCCATTAACAAGTATCAGACGTCTGTTTTAAAAGACACAAGTATTATCCCAGTTATTGTTGGTAAATACAAATAAGAGAAACTATATTATTTAACCAGACTCGATTCAGCATTTAAAATACAACATTTAATTAACTGTGGGGAGTTAACTCGCTTTAGCTGTATCACCCTCTTTTTAAGGCTATAACTGTATTGGATTAAAAAAATCAGTCGTCATGGGACACCGCGTATCTGCTTAACGTTAGACTATGTGAATTCTTCCATTTACCACTTATACAATATATAAGGAGAGAGAAAACACAATTATTTAACCTTTTAAACCATGAGACTATTTTACCAGATTAGAAAATCATTGTACCAATTTCTAATTCATCACTAGGTTTCAGATGTACCCACGTGTGCTGGCGAAATGTAGATAGTTACCATGTAGTGGGCCTGTTAAAGCCTACCCACATAGTCATTTGACCATTGAGGCCTAACTATTTAAAATATTATCAACGCAATAAATACGTTTGACTCCAAATTACATAGTGAACATGACAAAGCACAACAAAACAGGCTATTTCTTGAATATCTATTAAAACATATTCAAGTATGAACAAATCAGGCTATTTCGAATGCCTATTAAAACATGATATATACAGTCAAAGTGCTTTTCAAACTACATGTAATATTTAATTATATAAGCTTGGCTATTACTGAGGAAGGTTATCAGGTTTCCTTGATAAGTTCCAGCTTCATTCAATTGTTAGGTACGACACATTTTAGAAATTAACATTCAAGAACTCTATGAATCAATGATTATGAAAGCTCACGTCAGTTCCTATTATCGTCCATAATTCCATGCCAAACTTTCACAATGTCTGCCAAGGTATGCAAACTTACAAGCACAACTGTATGCATGTCAATGTGTGCATTTGTGCATCCATTTTGCAATGTAGCCTGTAAATAATTTTGTTTGAATTATATTTCCAGCATAAATTGCATTAGATCGCTTGGATAAATCTCCAATGTATTGCTTTCATTATCGGTGTAATTGCAATGGGTCTCTGAATGGGCTGGCATATGATTTACCCTTTCTTTGTCTTCATCAAAGTTGATGCATCGATATTATATATAATATATAGGTAGTTACATAAGTATACAGTGGTGTGAAAAAGTGTTTGCCCCCTTCCTGATTTCTCATTTGTTTGCATGTTTGTCACACTTAAATGTTTCAGATTATCAAACAAATTGTAAAATTAGTTAAAGTAAACACAAAATGCAGTTTTGAAATGAAGGCTGTTATTATTAAGGGAAAACTAAATCCAAACCCACATGGCCCTGTGTGAAAAAGTGTTTGCCCCCCTGTGAAAACACAACCCGTCTGTGGTTTATCACACCTAAGTTCAATTCCTCTAGCCACAACCAGGCCTGATTACTGCCACACCTGTTCTCAATCAAGGAATCACTTAAATAGGACCTGCCTGACAAAGTGAAGTAAACCAAAAGATCCTCAAAAGCCAGACATCATGCCGAGATCCAGAGATATTCAGGAACAAACGAGAAAGAAAGTATTTGAGATACGCCAGTCTGGAAAATGTTATAAAACCATTTGGGACTCCATCAAACCACAGTGAGAGCCATTATCCACAAATGGCAAAAACATGCAACAGTTTGGAAGGTGTGTGTCCCATTACATCTGGTGTAAAAGTAACACACCATTTCAGAAAAATAACATATCAACAGTAAAATATCATGATCATGTATGGGGCAAACACTTTTTCACACCACTGTATATATATATATATGTATCTACCTGAACAGATGCATACACGCAAGCTTATCTGCCCTAATGATTAGAAGAATAAAGCCCCTGTACAATTTTGAATCTTAGAAAAATATGTTATTTAGTGCTGTGCCAAGGCAATGCAGTGCCTCATTAAATTTGACTGCTATGCACAATAATTCAGTATATAATAATACAATAAAACATTTCACAACTACCAAAAGGAATTACCATACATTTAAATGAAGTTTATACTAAATGTCTCTCTCATTGATACTACCATCTGCTGTACTGCAGTTCTACCCTGTTCAGTTTGCAATGTTTTACATTAAAGTAGTCTTTTACAGTTTCTTTACGGTTTCTTTTTTTTTTGCCAAATAGAAAATGTAACTATAACAGAGGGGTAAATTGGCCCATTTGGAAAACTTATGTTCATACCTTAATGATCACAACCTAGGAAACAAATTTAGGCTCCTGAAACCTGCGTAATGAACAATGGCATGCATTTTCTATTTCAGTCATTTAGCAGATGCTCTTAGTCTGAGTGACTTCAAGAAGAAATTAGGGATAACTGTCTTGCTTAATGACAGAACAAGAGAGTTTTCACCTTGCCAGCTCTGGTTTCAGTCTACCTTTTGGTTACTGGTAAGATGCCCTAACTGCTAAGCTGTCTGCTACCTACAGAATAATGTAGTTTGGGTCAGGTGGGCATGATTTGGAAGTGTATTAAATTGCCAGCATGACTAGATAAAATAAAATGTTATATTGCTGTGTTTGTCTTTTCAGACAAAGTTTTCAAACGTGTCGTTCAGTTTGCCACTGTAAATGGCATAAGTTCTTACATTAAGATGTTTTGGTTGTGTGAAACTTGTATGATATCAAAGCAGTATTCATTATAACACGCAACATCTCATCTTTCAGAACATTACTCCTCCATTTACAGGGTACCCCACACTCAGACATAAGAAGTGGTCTCATCCAACTGACTCTTCCACATGTTTAGAAAGTCTGTTGCTTAAAAAACACTGTACCGTTAAGAAGACAGGTTGATATAGGATGTGAAATGTGGAAATTACATACAACCAACAAGTGTGAAGTCATTTAAAATCTTTCAGTTTTTGCTCAATAAGTTGGGTTCTCTATTCAAACCCATGATGTAGCTGTGGGTATATGTGTACTGGCTGCTTGATATACAGGCATTGCTTGTAGTTTGTTCATTGTGTCTGAGTACAGTGATATCCCAAAACAAAATGTGTTATCGCGTGTGGACAATGCTCAGAGGTCAGGACTATAGCATACAAGATGATAAACGTCACAGTGATGTATGGTGACTACCGCTAACATAGAAACATCTTTTTCAAATACTAACAGGTGGAAAAGGCAGGGTGATCAAGCAAGCCCAAACATGGTGCAGACTGGACATCATATTTTAGCTCCAGTAAGGCTTGATCCTCTTCTGGAGTCTCAACCAATAAAATCAGAGATTCAACTAAGGTTTCTCTGCAGCCACATTAGGGAGACTATGTCCATGAACTGCAATACCCGACCCCCTAAACAAACAAAAAACATAATATTCCATTAAATGAAGGGTATGGGCATTTTCTGAAAACTTGTGCCCAATCAATGGAGAGGGAGCGACCCTATGGATTGACGTCAAGAAAAAAAACTATGAATTAACAGCAAAGCAACAATGAAAACCAAATGACAGTCTTGCAGACATTCATTGAGAGGAAACAAAATATCAACATACTGTTATCAATGAGCAGCCTTATGTAGGATTAAAAGGATTCAGATTGCCAACCAGGGAATGGGGAAAAAAACATGGCTGTCCTCAGTCGATACCAGGTGGCATTTTTTTTACCTATAGTGCAATACAGGACTGATAATCAAGTTACACAAAGATAATGAAATTAATCAAAACACAAGAAAAACTAATAAAACACAATCTACCACAACACAAACTGTAATTGGTCGTAAAGTTGCTGTGGCCATACCAAAAGGCCCACATTCCTGTGAGGACAGAGTTATGTGGGGGAAGGATACAATCTGGCTTCTCTGTCTCATCATCTCAGTTAAAGGTTCCACAGTCTTATCTGTCACTTTCAACACCATTGCAGCACGATTTGGGCTCGCATCAGCCATTGTCTTCAACCAGCTTTTTCTGTCCGCAAACTTTCTGCCCTTTTACCTCCACTTTCTTTGTAATTTTCTATTCTATTCCATTGACCAGAAATAACACTGTTTAAGGATGTTAGAACTATAGGCCCAAGTCCATCAATCCGTGTTGGGCATTAAGTACAAATGTAAACTCATTAACTCCAGGAGATGCAACAATTAGCCATCCTTAAGCGTAGAAATCCCCACGTATTATGCATTTTCTAATATTATTTGTGCTCTTGCACAATAGGCAACTCATTTTTTAATCCCATCTTTACTCAACAACTTAACCAATCTTTTTCTATAATAATACCAAAATGGATTTCTCTCATTTTCATACTCCATCTTATTAGTTTAAGTAAAAGTTCAGCAAATTTCATGATAAATCATTCCGCATTCACTATAGGTTTAAAAAAAGCCTAGAATCAATACTCAAACTGTCAACAATTTAACTAAGCTACTTCCACAAGGTGATTAACTTCCCCTGAGGAAATTGTCTCCACACGTGGAAGGCCAGCTCCACCTCCACATGAGGTTCAGTTGTTTTTTTTATTAAACATATACATAAATCCTCCCCTGATTTATTTACATCGATATCACTGCCAATCCCCCTTTTAGTTTTTTTTAACGAGGGTTACAGTTCCACATGGAGTACAGATCAACCAAACAGGAATCAACAAAATAATCACCAAAACAAAAAATAACAAGAACAAAAAGACATCTCACAAAAAAACATGTAAATCACACATACCAGGTCTGTAAACTGACTCTCACACGGACAGTTTCAACATATTGGTATATCAGGCCGTCAAAACCTGTGTTCTAGAACAGATGTTTTCGGGGATCACACAGAAACTCCAGGTATCGTACACTCATGGGAATTACACGGAAATCCCAGTCCACACAGGACATGACGTTAAAACTGACACTCACACAGATATGTCACAGTTTCTAAAACTGACAGAAACCTTTAGAAATCAGGACTCAACAATATATTATTACAAAAAACTGGTCCGTTAAGTGGTAATTTCATGGCCTATGTTATGGCAATTTTCTTAAGTCCAAACGGATACTTATCTTTAACTACGAAAATGGCAGGTAAGACAGAGGAAAACTCAGTTACACAATCAACCGTTTATTCTTGCAAGGAGAGTGTACACAGGTTACAAAGTAACAGTGAATAATCTCTAATTTATACAGGACAATCATCAGTACTTAAAGACAGAAAAGGGGTTTGGTAAGATGCTGGACATCTGTGCTAACTTAACAGAACCCATTTGCTTGGTTCTATTACTACCCAGGTGTCCCCCAGGGGTCAGGCTGTCCCCCCCATGGGTAACCTCTTCAATAATTGAAAAGGACTTGCAGCATCTGGAAAAACAATAGATAACCCAAATGGGTTATACAGATAAGGAGATTGACGAGCAACCATAAAGTCTGCTGATACGGGGCAAGGATGTCCCCTAAGCAAATACCAGATCCCCCTCTCCCACATGCTCTTCCTTCTCTAAACATGGGGATTCAGTCCTTTAATCAGTATGAATTCATCAGTGTAAGATATTTCCCTTACACCTATCAAGCTATTTCCCTGAAACAGCCACCCAGAAAATGTATCTCACCTATTCCATAAAGTAATTCCCCTGTGAGCTATCTCGGAGAAAAAACTGAAACCCATCCAAATTTAACCACCGCAATTCCTGACACCAATACAATACAACTTAAGATCTTCTGCAACTCGAAGCTATCAAACTGAATTACAATGCTTAGGAACTTTTAAGTGAGACATGAATGGATAGAATCTAAGGTAACTACAGGCAACCATCATGTTAGCTTCTCAGGTGTAGCACTAACAACAATTGTTTTTATTAACTAACTTTCAAGGTACCAGTTACACTTAAATTGTAAGAGGAGCAAGTCTGAGTATAGACCCAATGATGCCTGCCCTCACAAAATTTGGAAATAATACCAGTATGCTAATGTTGCACTATTTAACGTCATTAATTATAATTAAAGGGCAATATGTGGAGGCTGCTTTTGTTTTAGGTCTGTTGTGTTGCTCCCATATCTATTTCTCTTTTTTATTCTCCTGCCCCCTTTATTTCTGTCATGCACTTGTTCTTTCCTTTTTCCATCACTGCTCATTAGTTTCAACTCCACAGTAGTTACACTAGCTGGAGTGCTGTGTCATAGCGTGACATACTGCTTTTACTTTGCGCTGAATGCCTCATAGCATTTAGAAAAGAGACCAGTCATTTCTTGGCACTCAACAAAAATACCTTGTATTTGTGACCTTTGTATATAAGCCCCTGCTATTTCAAAGTATGTTTGTTGAGCACTTAGAGAGACTTCCACAAAGTTAATACTTAGAACCCTGCAGCATTTCAGTGAGACAAACAAACCTGATGCATGTCCTTAAATCTGAACCCCCGGTTTCCACTTATACATGGACACTTTAATCTATTGTAGGTGTTGAAACGTTGGTGTTACGTTTCCTCTAATGAATGAATGTTGAATTTAGTTTGACAGAACAGATCTGTAAGTGACATTCAAACCACTTCTTAAGTGTGCCCTCCCCCTGCGCAAGAACAATTGTAGACTGTCCAGAAGCAAATATGACAACGTTGTCATTTAAATAGGAGATATACACATTTTTAACTGTGATATTTAAAATGATTGCCTGATTGGCAGTTCAATGTGAGAAATTACAAGCTATCCACTTAGTGGCTGAGAATACACATACTTATGATTGAGGGGCTTCTTGTTTGCCTAAGAGCATGATGTCAGTACACTATCCAACCCTGGACTGACTGAATAAACTGTCTCATATTTGAACTGTTTTGAGGTAGTTTAAAGGAGTAATTTGTATGTTACAAATCCTAAAAAAATCCTGATTATAATCTAAAGGATTTTATTTGATATTGAGTATTTTATAAATACTTTTGTTTCAGAGCCTTCATATTCATAGATTCAGCATCTTGCGGATTATTTCTTGTTTATATTCATTTGGTCATTGTGAAATAACATTTGCAATGAAATGGGGAAAGCTCTGTAGCTGCTCTGTAGCTAAATAACTTTGTAGCTTGATTGCTTCTAAGGTTATCCACAGTTGTAAATAAAGTTGGCTAACAACTTTGAATGGTGAAACAATACTCCACTCTGAGCCACTAAACTCTGTAGCTTGTGCAAAGTGATTGTTTGCTTCTCTCATGGGTTTTCTTGTCTGAGCACAAGTTTTGATCCAACTGTGCGCACCGGAATATTAACAGGTTGACTAATGATCTTTCAACAGTGTTTTTTTTTATCCAGAAAATGTGACAATTTTTGATAGGCTTTTTCAGATAGATTATATATTTCATAGTTTGCTTCTCTCCTAATAAAAAAGGAATTTCATTAACAAGATTGCAATACACATTTTAGAGGTATAACGGATTTTATCCTGCTTCATGTGATCAACATTGATTGACTAGACCAATATTATTAACATGACACTTCATTCTCAGAGTTAATTTGCATTCAACCTCAAGGAGCATGATAATTTTTGGTCTACTTTGATATCTGTAGTTGTATGTGCTTCTGCAATAACTGAAAACTAATGGTAAATACAGAAGTCAAAGTTGTATATTTTTCTGTTAGCGTGAAGCAATTTGATTTCAAAAATATATTAGCTAACTCTTCTAGTAGGACCCTCTATTATCAGCATATCCAACAGCACTTTTGAAATAATTTATTAAGTGTTGACTTTGCCCACCATTGTGTCAGTCAAAACATCTACATGCCCTCTTACAACACATCTTCACCTCTTGCTTTTTTAAGACAATAAACGTTTACAATTCAAATATCCAGCTGTATGTCTCAAATCGGTCAATCAAACTATACAATGGATTGTTCTGATCAAGTCTCTCACTCATTCCAATTTATTAAGTGAGTTAAAGTGAGTATTCTTTAAAATATCCCAATTCCATGATGGCTCTATACCTAAGGAAAGTAATTGCCACAACCAAATGAAGTGACAAGAGACGCGGGTTGGGGACACAATATTAGCTGTGCAGGCATTCTAAACAGCATATTCTAACCAGTCAGAAACATTGAAGATGCAGCATCAAGTGTACTCCAAAAGTAGTGCTGAGGAGGGCTTGCTGTTAGGGAGAGGAAGAGGATTGATAAAGAAAATGAACCCAGAGGAAAATGTGTTTGTATTACAAATAACTGATCATAGTCTTCTCTGAAGTGTCTAGTAGAAAGTTGTAGCATTTCTTTTATCTCTGAAATAATGCAAAATATTTTGTTGCTTTTCATTGCATTTACATTTTGAACTTGACGGGATTTACATCTCTGACCACTAGAAATGGCGAAAAATGGGGGTGGCCGATAGTAGGGAGACTAGACTCACAGAAGAGAGCTCACTTCAAATGAGCGAGGTACGTTCAATGCATGAACACAACCGAACATGCTGCCAAATGAATCCGAAAATTTCTGTACAGTTTGTAAGGTGTTTAATATGTGACGGAACGGTTGATGAAAAAAGGAAATCACTGAGAAAATAAATTGACTGATGTACAGTTGTGCCCAAAGGTTTGCATACCCTTGAAGAATTGGTAATATGTCTGTCTAGGAATTGGGGAAACATGTGGTTAAAAAATTGCTATAGCTTGTCTCCTCTCCTTCAGAACTCTTGCCAGCAAATCCTTGTTCTCCTTTTGGCCCCAGGCCCAAATATGGGACTTCTTTAGATTAGGTGTCCTATGGTCTTAGGAGTTGGTGCATTAAGATGAGAACCAGATGGTAGAAGATCATAAAGGGGCCCCACCAACTGTGCCTTTGTCATACCTTGGAACGGGCACACGAGTGCACTTTGTCTGTGTATCACCTACAGGCTTGTGAGGAGACTAGCTATAGCAATTTTTTAACTACATGTTTCCCCAATTCCTAGACAGAGCAAAGTATCCAGCCTGCGTATCATATACACAAACCCTACATATTTAACACATATTTAATAAACCTAATTTATGCAAATAGAATATATTTATGCATCCTTCATATATAATATATATGTTTAATAATTAATCTGCCACCATATACTAACCCCTGGTCAAAAGACTGCATGCTCTTAGTTCTTATTACTGTGTATTGCCCCCTTTAGCATCAATGACAGTGTGCAGTCTTTTGTAGTTGTTATCTATGAGGCCCAAAATTCTTGCCGGTGGTATGGCTGCTTTGGGTGATTTCTGTTATCATTAGGATTTAAAATGTAACCAAACAACTATGTGATAATAAATGGCTTGATATGATCACTATCCTCTTGCATGATCATTCATATTTTTTAAATCAATGCCAACATTTTACCATTTCTGCCATGGTATGCAAACCTATGAGCACAACTGTAAATGCCAAGTTTTTTGTGATTTTAAAGAATGAGACAAAGATAAGTCATGTCAGAATGTTTTCCACTTTTAATGTGACTTATAATGGGAACTATTCAATTGAAAAACAAATTGAAATCTTCGAGGTGGAAAAATGAAAAATATAAACCCTACAATAACCTGGTTGCATAAGTGTGTACACCCTCTTATAACTGGGAATGTGGCTGTGTTCTGTATTAACCAATCACATCCAAATTCATGTTAAGTAGAAGTCATTACAAACCTGCCATAATTTAAAGTGACTCTGATTAAACACAAATGAAGTTCAGCTGTTCTGGTAGGATTTTCTTGACATTTTCTTAGTTGCATCCATGGTCCGCAGAGAGTTTCCAAAGCATCAGAGGGATCCAAAGATTTCAGTCAGGAGAAGGCTACAAAATAATTTCCAAAGCATTAGATCTACCATGGAAAACAGTGAAGACAGTCATCATCAAGTGGAGACAATATGGCACAACAGAGACATTACCAAAAACTGGACGTCCCTCCAAAATTGATGAAAAGAATAGAAGTGGTCAGGTAGGCTGGCTGTGTGCTACATGTGACAACAATCTCCTGTATTCTTCATATGAATGGGCTATGGGGTAGGGTGGCAATACTAACGCCTTTTCTTACATCCAAGCCCGGCTAAAGTTTGCTAAATTAAACATCAAGTTTCCCAAAAGCATGTGGGAAAATATGTTATGGTCTGACGAAATCAGGGTTAAACTTTTTGGCCATAATTCCAAAAGGTATGTTTGGCAGAAAACCTTTGATGAAAAGGAAGTTCACCTTTCAGCACAACAACAACCCAAAGCGCACATCCATATCCACAAAAGGATGTCTTATCCAGAAGAAGATTAACGTTTTGGAATGGCCCAGCCAGAGCCCAGACCTGAATCCAATTGAACATCGGTGGGGTGATCTGAAGAGGGCTGTGCACAGGAGATGTCCTCGCAATCTGACATATTTCAAGCGCTTTTGCAAAGAAGAGTGGGCAAATATTCGCCACGTCAAGATGTGCCATGCTAATAGACTACTCAAAAAGACTGAGTGCTGTAATAAAATCAAAAGTGTTATTTTAACACTAGAATTGCCAGGCCTTTTACCCCCTATAAACATCTGAGTCCAACACTGTTTGGTGTCATTAACATACGAATTGTCCCTTTTAGCATGGACATTCTCCACATCAGCATCACCATCCAGCCAGAGCATCAGTTCATCTACTGAGTCGTCATCAAACTATATAGAAGTATAAAAATAATAAATTACAGAATGTGTTTATTTTGAATGGTAAATTAATTAGAAAAATACAATGTGTTTTATCGTACGAAAAAACAACAAAAAAAGAATACGTAGAAAGATTATTTTTAAGAACACAGGCTATAGGATTTTAATTCATTTATTAGGCCCTAAACATTAAAAAAATAATAATACTCAGTACTTCAACAATTCAAAGAGGTAAATCCTTAAGTGTTTCGTTTTTATTTTAATGATGTATATGGTAAAGTAAGAGACATAATCGACTAGTTTGCAACAATCGAAGGATATGCGCATGAATAGTCTACAAATGCCTAAAGCACAGTTGCTTGATAAACACGATATATTTCAAAGAATGATTAACACATAGGCTACAGCCTAATTGTTGAAGTAAAATTTATAAATTTGATACAGTAAATTTTACCCAAATCGTGCAGTCTCTTCCAGACTCCTATCTTTCAGTGGCATTTGTGGTCGCCGCTGATTAGTTTAGTCGTTTTGCGAGGAGGCTCGGGTATTGACGGTGGTGGTTCAATATCTGAATCAGAAGAAGATCCAACACGTTGATTTCGGGATCTATTTCTGATCCTCCATCTGACTCCATCTCAACTAAATCTTGCAGCATCTGCAATGCTGTCAGGGCGTCAAATCATCAGGTTTGGTTTGCCGTTGTGAAGTAAATGCTGTAAATTGTGTCTGATTTGTGTCTGACTTGCTCACTGAGTTCAGATTTTAAACACTTTCTACCCTGATCATCACACTTCAGTCACATGCATAGGTGTGTCTGGTAGCAATCCATTGATGTCATTGCTATTCCCTTACTTTTCATTAGATTTGATTAGACTAGGTTCCCGAGAAAGACATGTAGCAACTGAAAAAGAATGTAAACAACATGTATGCAATTTCTTAATATGCAGAGAAAGTGCAGGTAGAGATGATCGGATGTGTGTGCGATTTAGTTTGTCTTTTTCTCCTATAATAAAAACAGTAACTTGTAATTCCTTTGTTGAATTGGTGAGTGGTGACTGCTAAACAATATTCATGGTATTTTGTTTAGTGAATAATTATTTAGTCTAATATATTTGTAAAATCTAAATCTTCAGTAAAATAAGTAGAGAAAATGCAGGTAGAGATGCTCGGATGTGTATAAAATAAAAACAGTACATTGTCATGCTGTTGTTGAATGGGTGTCTGGCGATTGCTAAATAATATCCTTGGTATTTTGTTTAGTGGATACATTTTTGATTTACATTTGATGAATTAGCCTACATAATAAGCTGAATCTCCCATTGAAAAATTTTAACGTATGATACAGAGCCTAAATTGTTTGTATTGACCCAAGACGCATGTGAAGAGGACGTGGCCAGACGTGTCCCCCTGCTTAAGCCAGTACATGTACAGGCCCGTCTGAGGTTTGCTAGAGAGCATTTGGATGATCCAAAAGAGGATTGGGAGAATGTCATATGGTCAGATGAAACCAAAATAGGAATTTTTGGTAAAAACTAAACTCGTCATGTTTGGAAGAGAAAGAAGGTTGAGTTGCATCCATTCATTAAAAATCCTACAATGTGATTCTCTGGATTTTTTTTCTCTTTTTGTCTCTCATAGTTGAAGTGTACCTATGATGAAAATTACAGGCCTCTCTCATCTTTTTAAGTGGATGAACTTGCACTATTGGTGGCTGACTAAAGACGTTTTTGCCCCACTGTATGTACACTGGGGAGAACACGTATTTGATACACATCTTTGTCTCACTTGCTATCATCACAAACACCAGGCATTTTAACATGTGTGTGTAGACTTTTTATATCCACTGTATATACAGTGGGGAGAACAAGAATTTGATACACTGCTTATTTTGCAGGTTCTCCTACTTACAAAGCATGTCGAGGTCAGAATCTAAAACAAATCCAGGAAATGACATTATATGATTTTAAAATAATTAATTTGCATTTTATTGCATTACATAAGTATTTGATACATCAGAAAATCAGAACTTAATATTTGCAATTACAGAGATAATACACGTCCTGTAGTTTTTGACCAGGTTTTCACACATTGCAGCAAGGATATTGGCCCACTCCTCCATACAGACCTCCAGATCCTTCAGGTTTGGGGCTGTCGCTGGGCAATACGGACATTAGGCTCCGCCCAAAGATTTTAAATTGGGTTCAGGTCTGGAGACTGGCCAGGCCACACCAGGACCTTGAGATGCTTCTTACGGAGCCACTCCTTAGTTGCCCTGGCTGTGTTTCGGGTGTTTGTCATGCTGGAAGACCCTGCCACGTCCCATCTTCAATGCCCTGGCTGAGGGAAGGAGGTTCTCACCCAAGATTTCTTGAGCAGCGGGACCTTGCAGACGCTGCAGGATCTCAGTCCTTCACAGCGTAGTGTGTTTTTGGTGTCTATGGTCCCAGCTGCCTTTAGATCATTGACAAGATCCCCCCGTGTAGTTTTGGGCTGATTCCTCATGGTCATTGCAACTCCACAAAGTGAGATCTCGCATGGAGCCCCAAACCGAGGGAGATTGACAGTTCTTTTGTGTTTCTTCCATTTGTGATTTATTGCACCAACTGTTGTCACCTTCTCACTGAGCTGCTTGGCGATGGTCTCGTAGCTCATTTCAGCCTTGTGTAGGTCTACAATCTTGTCCCAGACATCCTTGGACAGCTCTTTTGGTCATGAATTTGATTGATTGATTGCTTCTGTGGACAGGTGTCTTTTATACAGGTAATAAACTGAGATTAAGAGCACTCCCTTTAAGAGTGTGCTCCTAATCTCAGTTTGTTACCTGTATAAAAGACACCTGGCAGCCAGAAATCTTTCTGATTGAGAGGGAATCAAATATATATTTCCCTCATAAAAATGCCAATACATTTTTAAATTTTTTACATATGTGTTTTTCTGGATATTTGTTTTTATTTTTCTCTCACTGTTCAAATGTACCTACCATTAAAATGATTGACTGATCATTTCTTTGTCAGTGGGAAAACATATAAAATCAGCAGGGGATCAAATTCTTTTTGGGGGATTGGAGGCTTTAGCTCGACACTCAACTTTTCTTTTAAATTGATATACATAAATCTAATCAGACAATGGTAGACAACAAATCCATATGATTTCATTTATTTAACAACTTTTTCAAGAGTTAGTATACTTGTATATGTAACTAAATCATAGGTAGAATGGTAGAATTGTCAACTGTTGCATGTCTGGAATAAGATATGGCAAATAGTAAAACACCAAGCCTCCTCTCCCCGGCTCTTTGTATCTTTTCTTTGCAAACAAAGCACGAACGCAGCATTATCCTCAATGATAGATAAAATCACCGTCAAAAATTCACGATAATGGTCCAGCTAGAGAAACTCACCTTGTGTAGCTTCTGGAGGTTAAAGTTCACTCCCACCCCGATGACATTGCCGAAGCACACAAGCTGTGGGAATGACTGTAGGATGACTGTAGGAAATAGTTTGGATTGACCAAATTCCGCCGGTTGTTTGGACATTGTACAGTTAAAAAATGTATGCTATCGCAACAGATTACTAACTGTAGTTTGAAGTGTTTTGGAGAAGGTTTCCGCTTGCAATGCAGCATTGCTGTAGATGAGTGCACAGATTCCATTCATGAATTTGGACGATGCTAAGAATGCTAATTGCAGCCGGGGGCAGAGATGAATAATGGATGGTTGGAAAAATAGATTTTGTCCACTCCCGACAAACTTTTGGTAAGTTATTTTTTGATGAATCTGAGTTTAAGACGCACTATACCTTTAAGATAATATGGAAAATGTTACGGGATCTGAATACTTTCCATATGTACTGAATCCACCCTCTTGCCATCGCTCTCGGTCTGTCTTCCCCTCTTTTCCCTCTGTCAATCTTTTTCCTATCTCTTTGTCTTTCACTCTCTTCACCCTGTCTTTCAATCTCTCTCAACCGCTTTCTCGCATGCTCACACACACATTTCCCGCCTCAACGTACCTTCCATAACCCCCCCATCACTTTAAGCCGATGCCTGTGAACTTTTAAGTGCTGCCGAAGTGGCCTCTTTTCCCCTCAAAAGAGACAGATATTGCAGAGATAACAGCCTCTGTCTTGAGAGTGGACTAGACATCGCTGTCAAATGCCTGATCATTCTGACCTTTCTGGAGCCCAGATGCCTCTTGTCCATCACCCAAATTATTAGATATGATGGGGCTTGCGTGTGGGTATATGTGAGTACTTGGTGTGTGTGCATGTTATACTTTTAACCACCCACACATGTTTTGCTACTATAAATTAATCGCACCGCATACTATTTAATGGGATTTTGGTTCTATTTTCTAAGTATACTGGTACTACTGTAGACTAAAAATATGCCAGCACTAAAATGTGATACATTTGGTGCGTTCAGAACAACTTGTTCAGAAACCTGTGTACCCTAGCATAAAATAAAGGAAAATTTATAATTCTTCTAATTACAACAAATACAATTTCAACCTCTATTTACACCTTTTAAGGGTTTTCTCTTGGTGCTGGAGAAAGACCTCCCTTAATGAGATCCAAGATAAACTCATGGCTATGCAGGGATATGGTGCTGCCGAAGTGGCTGCTGATCATGGTTTGTGAAAGGCTTTGGAAGTGCAGATGTTTGTGCACTGGTTGTTAGCTATCACAAAATGACACCCATTTGTGTTTAAACAACCTTTTCAGCCTTGTTTTGTTGTTGCACATTGGTCTTCTTGTACCAGTCCCTGAAAGTTGGATGTTCTCCAGATTAATCAATATTAAGGTAGAAGGCAAGCCAATGGAGCAGTTAAGACAATGTATTCTGGTCTTGCCCAAGTGAAAACAACACTGTAAATGTCTGTGTTGTAAGTTTTGATAATCATTATCCACCAGTGTAATCAGAGGTCAGATGTTGACCTTAGCCTGCCACCACTTTTTACCATGCCAGCTATTTGTTTTGGGTTTGTCGTCATCCAATTCTTTCACATACATAGTGATTCTGCCAATTTGCCAATCAGTTTCTGCCCTTTGAAAATGTTCGTTGTGCTTTTGGAACTTCCATAGTTACAAAAAAGATATGGAGGAAGTTGAGAAGAAAACTTTTGCTTGATTCTTATAGGCCAGTGAGTATGTTTAGATATACAAAAAAAATACTGTTAGATTTTTTCTTTATTAAAGCTTAGCTATTAACTTATTTGCTTTATTAGTGCAAACAGCTCTGACAAATACAATTTTACTATACAATTTATACAGCTCACCTCTCTGGCAGTCCCTACTTTGTCCAGTTTCTCTTCCTTAAATGAAATGTTGTCTTAACTAATTTGTGTGTTACTTTCTCTTGTCGTTGATATCTTCTGTGATTGTAAGATAATGTACAATATTACATCACAATATGTCATGTGTGACCCACTGGCGTAGGCAGAAATTGTTGTTTGGCTGGGCATGAGTAAAAGTGGCTGAGCCCAAAAACTAAATAAAGCAAAACTCCCAGACCTATTTAGGTTAAATGTGACCAAAAACAAATCCCTTGACAAAATACTGTTTTATTATGCAGAGACCATAGGGAGGGCAGTGCAGCAACAGCTTACAATATGACCTCTGACAACACACGGTCATTCCGAGTACGACCATGCCAAAGACATATGAAACAAATAATCAACATGTACATATTACCTATAGGCCACATATTCTGAGAGGAAAGTAGGAATCAACAGATAACAAGATTACAGAAACCAAAAACCAAAAACAGTGCATTATAAATGGCAGAAATTATACTGTAGGGATTATTGATGTATCCACCCGACAGCTTAACTACATTGAATCAAAATATCAGATCCGATGTAACCAACTAAATTAGATGTACGTCCTACTGCCATTTTCACCATTTCTGATTTGTTAGAAAACAATACAAACAACAAATCAAATGTATATTTTTTTGGTTGTTAAGCCAACCTGATTAGGTGGGCCAGTACTCAATCTGGCAGGACACAGGCCCAGCCTGGCCCAGCCGTGGCTTCGCCTCTGGTGTGACCTTTCCATAAATACTTCAACCAAGGCAGTGTCAATGTAAAATGGAGTGGCCTTTAAAGTACCAACAGCAAGAGGTTATGGGAAATTAAACTATCTTGACCCACTCAGGTTATACATGGAATCTATATTACAAATCCAGCTCTTTTTCATGAAGAGTGGACATTCACCCTTATTTATTGTTTTTTTATTTACAGTTTTTGCTAGGTTTTTACACATTTTTATAATCAAAGGAGAACCGGTGAAGAGGAGTAGTCAACTTACCAGGTATTAGACATTTCAAAGCCAGTTTTCTATCCGGTTTAAGAAATTGGGTATGACATTTCCCAAATATATACAAAGTATATGGAAGTATGAGTAATACTTAATAATACTCAGAAATTACGGCATTTAAAGCATACATGATTTTCTGATTCAGTCAGATTAGTTCAAAATCTCCTGACGCTTAACACTGAATGAACCCGTCACCAGGCTGACTATCATTACCTTCAATCAATTGCCATGCCATTCTGCACACCATAATATGTAACTGACAGCGACTCATGAAAGTCTCACAAAGACAATTGTCATACCAGACATCTATAAGTAATGGGGATGGACATTAATGTCAGAGCATTTTAACTAGGCAATTACAGTTATGGTATGGATGGTTTTGACTTGATTTGGCCATATTGATGAACATTGATTTCAAGTCATAGTGGCTTTCCGTTATCAGCTAACAATTATGACTATATTGTCCACTCACAGTCCAATTAAACAAGCTGCCTAATTAGGGCTCTTGGGCATAGTTTTTCAACGTGGAGTGTTTCTATGAATATGACTGTTTCCATTCATGTTAGTTATTTCTGTTCAATGCATACTACTAATTGTATGTATTTAGTCCTATCCAAATGAACAATCTGGGTAAACATTATTTTGAGACTGTTTCCTCTGTCTAATACTGTGTTCGCAATACTAGACTTAATGTTAGGTCAGGAAATAATTAGACACTGACACAAGCTTTGTTATTTTGGCTTTGCACCAAAATATATTCATGTTACAGTTAAATAATGAATATGGGCTTAAAGTGGAGTGGAGTCTTTCAGATACCATTTGAGGGTATTCACATCCAAATTGGAGGAACTTTTTTGGAATTACTTTAATATGTAGCCCCCTCTTTTTCAAGGGAACAAATGTAATTGGACAATTAACTCAAAAGCTGTTTCATGGACAGGTGTGGGCTATTCCTTGTTCATCAATTAAGCAGTTGAAAGGTCTGGAGTTGATTGCAGGTGTTGTATTCACAGGCTGTTGCTGTGAATCCACAACATGCGGCCAATGGAGCACTCAATGCAAGTGAAACATAACAATCCTAAGGTTGCAAAAAAATCTGTCAGAGAAATAGCAGGAACAGGAGTGGCCAAATCAACAGTTTGGTTTATTCTGAGAGAATAAGAATGCACTGGTGAGCACTGCAACAAAAAGGCCTGGACGTCCACGGAAGAAAACAGTGGTGGATGATTGTAGGATCCAATCCACAGTAAATAAATCCCCTTTACAACATCCAATGAAATGAAGAACAGTCTTCAGGAGGTAGGCATATCATTATCCAATTCAACCATAAAGAGAAGACTGCCAAAAAACATCTTAAAAATCAGCCCAGTTCCACAACACCATCCTTTGGACAGATTTACCAGAATGATGGTAATAAAAAATTTGGAAAAGGCTTGGAATAGTTCATGATCCCAAAGCTCTGGCTCACTAGGAGGTGGGCATATCATTATCAAGTCTACCATAAAGAGAAGACTTTGCCAAAAAACTTCTTAAAAATCCTAATGAAATTAAAAGGCCCATACGCTTATTTTACAAACTAAGACAAAACAACAAAAGGAGTATCTGACCTATGAGGTCTTATTGTTCCTCAAATGAAAATGAATGTAAACAAGACAATTGACACACCACACTCCGACACATTACTCAATGTATTACAGTCATCAATCCCGTTCCCACCTCAAATAATAAGGGTCGAGAAACATTTTGATATCAACAGGCTACTATCAGTGTTAACGGTGTTCAGCAGAAATTCTGGTGAAACCATGACATCATGATGAAACATTACCCCAAGTCCATTGAATAATCAAAACCCCTTGTCCGTATCATGATCCATGCGACAATATCATACAAAAGACTTATGCATATCCGGTTGTACCTGTGAAAGATTCTACCTTTAAAATTGGGGAAAAAATCTACCTTCGACAGGGACCACCTATAATAGGGAACTGTTCACTATCCAAACATACCATGATAGCAGTCATAATGTAGATCATTAAGCATCATCACAAATACACCTAAGTCCAATATTGGGATTGTCATCGTACTGAATTTCCCACATGTCTTGCGAGAAACAACCTTCATACATACAAAATCACCATGTAAGTTCATTTAGGAAAATCTTAGATTGTAAGGAAAGAAGTTAGTTTCCAATCAAGGGTCCTTTAGTTCTTGTCTTCATCTTGAGACTACTGTCGGTCGGCCTGGTGGTGAAACAGAATGAATTTACATCCATTCGGCTTGGCGCCTTTCCCACCTTACGACTGTCGTCTTTCTCGTACATCTTAACTTTCATCTGGACTTCATCTGGACCCATTCACGGCTTCCTCAGAATCCATTTTGGTTAGTCGGAAAACATTTTCAGGCATTGTTGTGAATGATCCTCTTCGTTCTTGGTGTCCTATTTGCACCATGATTTTGAAACATGAACGCATCATGCGCGTCAGAGGCTGCATTCCTTGTTGCATGTGTACAACTGGATGGAATTATGTTTTTACTTGAACAAGTCACTGTATAATTGCCCGAAAAATACAATATCACTCTAATCCTCAAAAGGAAAATACAGTATCATACTATGGCGACTCGGAATACAGTTCAGCACTGAAACACACCGGTCAACGCCCCACCAAATTGAGACGGACTATCCGCACTCGCAGACAGATTCCACACGATAAACACCGCGGCCTAGTCGCGTCGTCATAGGTCTTCTCTCCAATTTATCTACCCCTAGAGATATTTTCACATTTTTTTTCGCGGCCTAGTCTATGGGTAACCAGGTCTTTTCGACTACCAAACGCTTTTGCAATCTTGACAGTTCTTTATATGGCGTAGTTTCACGACTCACTGTTCAGTTGTTCTCAGCAACCAATAACCAGGAAAAACAACTTCTTCCTCACGATTGCAAATCGAGCCCCTTAGTTCTCCAATTGAAGTTCAGTAGAATCGTTAAAACTTGTCCATCCAGTCGCAGCACCATAACTGTTAGAAATCAGCCATGTCGTATAGTGGTAGTAATAACTTGCGTACCCGGTTGTCAAGGAGGTGGGTAATTAAATTGTTTATTGCAGCATATTGATAGTCTATTAGCGTATGATGTTACAGGCTCAATCTCTTCTCTACTCACTACTCTACTCTACTAATGTCGGTTAACCAGCTGTTATATACATTGAGGGGCGTGTTTACCTATCAAAGCCAAGATATTAACGCCCATGCCAACTGGTCAAAGTAAACATTCCTGTGTTTACCAGAGCGCAACCTACAGGGAGAATCTAAACAGAGAGATATCCCTGTTTATATCATTATCTAGGCACATTCACTTCTAATGAAACGTACATTCATATTGTAGTTGTTAATGCTCAGATCCTACACTAGTGTTGATTGATGTGACATAAGCAGCCGGGTGAATTCTGTAGTTTAGGGATATATTGTCTGCTCTGATTCAGCCAAATTCAGCGTTGATTGGAAGGCGCTTCAATTTACATATGGATAATGACCCAAAACATACTGTGAAAGCAACCCAGGAGTATTTTAAGGTAAAGTAGTAGAATATTCTGCAATGGCTGAGTCAATCACCTGGTCTCAACCCAATCAAGAATGCATTCCACTTGCTGAAGACAAAACTCAAGACAGAAAGACCCATGAACAAATAACAACTGAAGAGAGCTGCAGTAAAAGCCTGGCGACACATCACATAAGAGTAAACTCAGCGTTTGTTGACTATGCCAGTTGAGTTGCTTAATTCTATGATGTCATCTGTTATAACTCAAAATACACGTTTTCTCATGTCAATGTTGATATTTCAGAGAAATGCCAATCTCTTTGTAAGGGCTCTTTATGGCTAAAAGGCACACCTAATCTGCATTCAGCAATGGTCATAGACATTTTTTTTCTTGAGCCAGGATTCTTCTCTGCATGGGTAAAAATGTTTCAATGTCATTCTGGAAGAGGTGAACAAAGTGCTTTTTTTGCTGAGTCACTATGTGAACTCAGAGTCAAGTGAATAGTGAGTTCAGTGCTTGGAGAGATGCCAACCCCACTTCTGATGTTCAGGGTCACACATATAGCAAACAGAATGAACTTCGCTCCTTTATTAAAGTGTTTGAAGTTAAATACCCACATGGTGCTATACATTTTTCTACGCCCATGTTTGTGTCTTTGTTTCTCTGTTTCTCATTCTCTCTCCCCCTTAATCCTAAAAGAATACTTTGAGAAAAAATCTTAATCTTGACTCCCAATTTATGTCAATTATCTGGTCTGTCTTCCATCACTATCTGGATGATGCATGTTTAATACAGTTGCAGCTATTTAATAGATCATACAAGGTTACAGCCTGATCTCCTTTCACATACAGTGGGGAGAACAAGTATTTGATACACTGCTGATTTTGCAGGTTTTCCTACTTACAAAGCATGTAGAGGCCTGTAATTTATATCATAGGTAATCTTCAAGTGTGAGAGACAGAATCTAAAACAAAAATCCAGAAAATCACATAGTATGATTTTAAAATAATTAATTTGCATTTTATTGCATGACATAAGTATTTGATACATCAGAAAAGCAGAACTTAATATTTGGTACCGATACCTTTGTTTGCAATTACATACGTTTCCTGTAGTTCTTGCCCAGGTTTGCACACACATGCAGCAGGGATTTTGGCCCATTCCTCCATACAGACCTCCAGATCCTTCAGCTTTCGGGGCTGTCGCTGGGCAATACGGACATTCAGCTCCCTCCAAAGATTTTCTGTTGGGTTCAGGTCTGAAGACTGACTAGGCCACTCCAGGGTTCAGGTCTGGAGACTGGCTAGGCCACTCCAGGACCTTGAGATGCGTCTTACGGGGCCACTCCTTAGTTTCCCTGGCTGTGTGTTTGGGGTCATTGTCATGCTGGAAGACAATGCCACGACCCATCTTCAATGCTCATACTGAGAGAAGGAGGTTGTTGGCCAAGATCTCGTGATACATTGCCCCATCCATCCTCCCCTCAATATGGTGCAGTCTTCCTGTCCCCTTAAAAGAAAAGCATTCCCAAAGAATGATGTTTCCACATCCATGCTTCACTATTGGGATGGTGTTCTTGGGGTTGTACTCATCCTTCTTCTTCCTCCAAACACTGCGAGTGGAGTTTAGACCAAAAAGCTCTATTTTTGTCTCATCAGACCACATGACCTTCTCCCATTCCTCCTGGATCGTCCAGATGGTCATTGGCAAAATTCAGACGGGCCTGGACATGCGCTGGCTTGAGCAGGGGACCTTGCGTGTGCTGCAGGATTTTAATCCATGGCGGCGTAGTGTGTTACAAATGGTTTTCTTTGAGACTGTGGTCCCAGCTCTCTTCAGGTCATTGACCAGGTCCTGCCGTGTAGTGCTGGGCTGATCCCTCACTTTCCTCATTATCATTGATGCCCTACGAGGTGAGATCTTGCATGGAGCCCCAGTCCGAGGGAGATTGACCAGTTGTTGCCTTCTCACCAAGCTGCTTGCCAATTGTCCTGTAACCCATCCCAGCCTTGTGCAGGTCTACATTTTTATCCCTGATGTCCTTACACAGCTCTCTGGTCTTGGCCATTGTGGAGAGGTTGGAGTCTGTTTGATTGAGTGTGTGGACAGGTGTCTTTTATGCAGGTAACGAGTTCAAACAGTTAATACAGGTAATGAGTGGAGAACAGGAGGGCTTCTTAAAGAAAAACTAACAGGTCTGTGAGAGCCGGAATTCTCACTGGTTGGTAGGTGATCAAATACTTATGTCATGCAATAAAATGCTAATTAATTCTTTAAAAATCGTACAATGTGATTTTCTGGTTTTTGCTCACAGTTGAAGTGTACCTATGGTAAAATATTACAGACCTCTACATGCTTTGTAAGTAGGAAACAATGCTTTTTTTGCAGGTTATCAAATACTTGCTCTCCCCACTGTACATGTTTATGAATGATACTTCACCTCTGCAATTATAGCTACATAACTACTTATTAAAGTGTTTGAGATGTATCGGAATTATCCGGTTATTTCCTATGCTGATACTGCTCAGTTGGGCACACATGCACTTGCACATACAGACACATTGTGTGAATAAGGATCTAAATACTGTAGCTCTGTTGAGCAGGAAACTGTACTCACAGTGCTTACAGCCAATAAAATCTTGAAATTTACACAATATTCCACGATTCCCCCATCCGCTTTTCCAGGGTCCTCCTAAGCCCATTGCCATGGAGCCGTGTTCAGGGGGCAAAGCAGCTGTCCTGACTGTTCTCCTGTGCCTACCATCAGGCTCCTCTGGATTGCCTCCCCCGGGTCAGTCTGGTAAGACACAAACACACACTCTAATTTGTGCTTGGTTTGAGGTTTGGGAACCTGATCCTCGTTTATAGTAATGGGTCCTGTGTACATCAGGTAATTCCATTTTTTATTTTCAGTACATTGGCATAGAATGTTTTCGCTTTGTCATTCTGGGGTATTGTGTAGATTGATGGAAGGATATATATATCATCAATTATGAATTAAGACTATACACTGCGTTCCAAATTATTATGCAAATTGAAATTAAGTGTCATAAACATTAAATATTTAGTTTCTCAATCAAATTAATGGATGGTATTGTGTCTCTGGGCTCTTTGGATCACTGAAATCAATTTCAATTTCAGACACCTGTGATAATTAGTTTGCCAGGTGAGCCCAATGAAAAGAAAACCACTTAAGAAGGATGTTCCACATTATTAAGCAGCCCAAAGGCTTAAAGCAATATTGGAAAGAAAAAGGATCTGTGCTGCGGAAAAGTGTGAAATAGTGCAATGCCTTTGACAAGGTATGAAAACATTAGATATTTCACGAAAACTTAAGTGTAATCATCATACTGTAAAGAGATTTGTGGCTGATTCAGTGCACAGACGGGTTCGTGCAGATAAAGGAATAATGAGGAAGGTTACTGCCAGACACATTCATTAGATTGAGAGAGCAGCTGCTAAACGGCCATTACTAAGCAGCAAACAGGTATTTGAAGGTGTATGATCCTCCTGAGACTTGCAGTTGTGCCTAAACCTACTATTCGGCCACCCCTAACCCAGAAATACATGAAGACTAATTTTCAAAGTCTTGTATACTGATGAGTGCCGTGCAACCCTGGATGGTCCAGATGGATGGAGTAGTGGATGGTTGGTGGATGGCCACCATTTCCCAATGAGGCTGCGACATCAGCAAGGAGGTGGTGAAGATGTTAAAATGTCTTTGGCAAAGTATATAGAGTTTCTGACTAACAACTTTCTTCCATGGTACAAGAAGAATCGTGCCTTCCGTAGCAAAATTATCTTCATGGATGACAATGCACCATCTCATGCTTCAAAGAATACCTCTGTGTAAAAAGGAGCAAAACTCATGAGGTGGTCCCCATCCTCCCCTGACCTCAACCCTATTGAGAACCTTTGGAGCATCCTCAAGCATAAGTTCTATGAGGGTGGGATGCAGTTCGCATCAAAACAGCAGCTCTGGGAGGCTTCTGACATCCTGTGAAGAAATTCAAGCAGAAACAATCCATAAACTCTCAAGTTCAATTGATGCAAGTATTGTGAAGGTGATATGTTACCATGTAACTTACCCTATTAAGATGTGCTTGTTTGAAATAGCTTTTGATTTCAGTAAATATGGCCTCCTACTGCTGCAAGTTCAACAAGGAACCATTTCAGTTCTTTACAACCTACGAAATGTTTTGCAACAGTGCATTTTGAGTTTTTATTTTTGGAAATCATTGGGTGGTTTGTTACATGAAATTCTACTTCTGAAATTCTGGTTAATGACTTAAATGATACTGACTGTCATTTGCATCGCCAATTTAGGAAAATCTGTGTAAAATTTTATTTGCATAATAATTTGGAACGTGGGGTAACATAACATATGTGGAGAAAGTGATTGGTTCTGAATACTCTCTGAAGTCCCCTTTTATATCTTTATATACAGTATCTTTAAAAAAATTGTGAATTGCATTTTTTTTTATGTGGAACATCACCTCTATGTGGGGGAAGGAGCCAGAACTTGTGGGGCTTATTTCCACGCACAATCTCGGTTCAAGAACCTTACTCATGGATAGGGGATGGACTCTATTCTTCTCTGGAGTTGCCCAGGGTGTGAAGCGCCGGGCGGGGGTTGGGATACTCATAAGCCCCCGGCTGAGTGCCACTATGTTGGAGTTTACCCCGGTGGATGAGAGGGTCGCCTCCCTACGCCTACGGGTTGTGGGGTGGAAAACTCTTACTGTTGTTTGTGCGTATGCCCCGGACAGCAGTTCGGAGTATTCAGCCTTCTTGGAGACCCTGAATGGAAGCCTGTACGGGGCTCCAGTAGGGGACTCCATAATTCTGCTGGGGGACTTCAACGCACACGTGGACAATAATGGAGACACCTGGAGAGGCGTGATAGGGAGGAACAGCCTCCCTGATCTGAACTCGAGTGGTTGTTTGTTGTTAGAGTTCTGTTCTAGTCATGGATTATCTATAACAAACACCATGTTCGAACATAAGAATGCTCATAAGTGTACGTGGTACCAGAGCACCCTAGGCCGAAGTTCGATGATCGATTTTGTGATCATGTTATCAGATCTGAGGACGCATATTTTGGACACTCGGGTAAAGAGAGGGGCAGAGCTGTCAACCGATAACCATCTGGTGGTGAGTTGTGTTAGGAGGTGGGGAAAGACTCTGGACAGACCAGGAAGGCCCAAACGGGTAGTGCGGGCGAACTGGGAATGTCTGAAGGAGGCTCCCGTCCGAAAGATCTTTAACTCACACCTCCGGCTGAGCTTTTCTGACATCCCTGTGGAGGTTGGGGGCATTGAAACTGAGTGTTAAATGTTCAACGCTTCCATTGCCGAAGCTGCGGCGAGGAGCTGTGGTCTGACGGTCTTAGGTGCCTCAAAGGGCGGTAACCCTCGCACACCATGGTGGTCACCGTGGATATGTTATCCCGGAGGACTCCGGAGGCAGTTGCAGAGTACCGGTGGACCCGAAGGGCTGCTACCTCTGCCGTGAAAGAGGCAAAACAGCGGGTGTGGGAGGAGTTTGGGGAAGCCATGGAGAAGGGCTTTCGGTCAGCACCCAGGTGTTTCTGGAAGCCCTCCCCCACCTCAGGAGCAGGAAATGGAGAACCATCCAAGCTGTGTACAGTAAGGATGGAACACTGTTGACCTCAATTGAGGAGGTAATTGGGTGATGGAAGGAACACTTTGAGGAAGTTCTAAATCCCACTAACAAGCCCTCTTAGTAGAGGCAGAGCTGGAGGCTCTCTCCTTGGCAAAAGTCACTGAGGTAGTAAAACAGCTACACAATGGCAAAGCTCAGAGGATTGATGAGATTCATCCAGAAATTTTGAATGCTTTGGATATGGAGAGGATGTCTTGGATGACATGCCTCTTCCAACATTGCGTAGGTGTCGGGGGCAGTGCCTAAGGAGTGGCGGACTGTGGTGGTGGTTCTCCTGTTCAAAAAGGGGGACCAGAGGGTGTGTGCCAATTATAGGGGTTTCTCACTACTCAGCTTCCCTGGGAAAGTATACTCAATGGTGCTGAAAAGGAGGGTTCAAACCTCAGATTGAAGAAGAACAATGTGGATTCCCTCCTGCTTGTGGAACAACCAACCAGCTCTTTACTCTTGCAAGGATCCTGGAGGAGGCCTGGGAATATGCCCATTCGGTCTAACTGTGCTTTCTGGATCTGGAGAAGGCTTATGACCAGGTCCCCCGGGAGGTGCTGCGGGAGTATGGGGTGAGGAGGTCCCTTCGTAGGGCTATCCAATCCCTTTACGTCTAAAGTGAGAGCTGTGTTCGGGTTCTCGGTAGTAAGTCAGACTCGTTCCAGGTGGAGGTTGGCCTCCACCAGGGCTGCACTTTGTCACCAATCCTGTTTGTAACGTTTATGGACAGGATATCGAGGCATAGTCGGGTTGGGGAGGGGTTGCAATTGGGTGGGCTGGGGATCTCATCGCTGTTTTTGTAGATGATGTGGCCCTGATGGCATCATTGGTCTGTGTCCTCCAGCCCTCACTGGACCGGTTCGCAGCTGAGTGCGAAGCTGTTGGGATGAGGCCATGGTTCTCAGCAGGAAACCGATGGAGAGCCTCCCCTGGGTAGGGAATTAGGTTTTATCCCCAGGAAATGAGTTCAATTATCTCAGGGTCTTGTTTGCATGTGAGGGAAATGGAGCGGGAGATTGGCCGGAGAATCGGAGCAGCGGGGCAGGATTGCATTTGCTTTACCGCACCGTTGAGACAAAAAGAGAGCTGAGCCGGAAGGCAAAGCTCTCAATATACCGGTCAATTTTCGTTCCTACCCTCACCTATGGTCATGAAGGCTTGGTCATGACCAAAAGAACTAGATTGCGGGTACAAGCGGCTGAAATTTGTTTTCTCAGAAGGGTGGCTGGCGTCTCCCTCAGAAATGAGGGTGAGAAGCTCAGTCATCCGTGAGGAACTCGGAGTAGAGCCGCTGCTTCTTTGCATTGAAAGGAGCCAGTTGAGGTGGTTCGGGCATCTGGTACGGATGCCCCCAGGACGTCTCCCTAGGGAGGTGTTCCAGGCACGTCCAGCTGGGAGTGGATCTCGGGGTGGCCCAGGATTAGATGGCGAGATTATATTGTGACACTGGCCTGGGAACGCCTTGGGATCCCCCAGTCAGACCTTGCAAATGTAGCTCGGGTAAGGGAAGTTTGGTGTCCCCTGCTGGTGCTGCTGCCCCTGCAACCCGACAATGGATAAACGGATGAAGATGAAGTGATGAAGATGAAGCATTTTTCTATCCAGTACAATTGTCCTGTTTTATGGAAACTTTGTACACATTTATGTAGGATGGCTTATTGAAATAAATAACCTGATGGATTCGCTGCATGATTGCCTAGCAACCACCTGTTGAAACAACATATAGAATTTTGTGAAAAACCTTATAAAAATCTACTTATGAACCGTTGGTTAAATTGACTTGTAGGATGGTACACATATACTTTATACCTGCTTCTAGTTAGAAGGAAAAGTTTATTCTTAGATAAATGGGGAAATGGCATTCCCATCATATGTGGTCATTTTGGTTAGTTGTGGCCACTGTAACACAAAGAGCTCTCCCTCCTGAAAAAGATATCCTATTGCCATGCAAAGCGACATACAAGTCCAACACCCGTTGTGAAAATGTCATGCAGCGTGCCACTTCAATTGGCCTGTTGGTGGCGGTACACCAATGTTTAAGGTAAAAATGTGCTATTTTGAGGAGTATATATATTTTTATACCGGTGTATATTTTTACTCCAAAAAGTGTTGTGTAAAGACAATAAACATGTTAATTGGCTATGGAAGAACTGGCTGTTTCTATGACATTGTGTTCTCTACAATGAGGGAAGAGTATTTGATTCCCTGTTTATTTTGTATATTTTCCCACTGACAAAGAAATTATCAGTCTATACTTTTAATGGTAGGTTTATTCAAAGAGTGAGAGACAGAACGACAACAAATAAATCCAGAAAATTTTATGAATTGATTTACATTTTAATGAGGGAAAACATCTTCAACCCATTTGCAAAACATGACTTAGTGACTTGGTGGCAAAACCCTTGTTGTCAATCACAGAGGTCAGACGTTCCTTGTAGTTGGCCACCAGCTTTGCACACATTTCGGGGGGATTTTGTCCCACTCCTCTTTGCAGATCTTCTATAATCATTTAAGTTTTGAGGCTGATATTTGGCAACTCAAACCTCCACAGTTTTTCTATGGGATTACGGTCTGGATACTGGCTAGGCCATTCCAGGACCTTAATGTGCTTCTTCTTGAGCCACTCCTTTGTTGCCTTGGCCATGTGTTTTGGGTCATTGTCATGCTGGATTACCAATCCATGACCCATTTTCAGTGCCCTGGCTGAGGGTGAAGGAGGTTCTCACCCAAGATTTGAGGGTACATGTCCCCGTCCATTGTCCCTTTGATGCGGTGAAGTTGTCCTCTCCCCTTAGCTGAAAACCACCCCCAAAGCATAATGTTTCCACCTCCATGTTTGATGGTGGAGATGGTGTTCTTGGGGTCATAGGAAACATTCCTCCTCCTCCGAGCATAGCGAGTTAAGTTGATGCCAAAGAGCTTGATTTTGGTCTCATCTGATCCGTTCTCATGTTCATTGCTCATGATCATCACCGTTCTCATGATCATTGCTACTCCACGAGGTGAGATCTTGCATGGAGCCCCAGACCAAGGGAGACTGACAGTTCTTTTATGTTTCTTCCATTTGCGAATAATCGCAACTGCTGTCACCTTCTCACCGAGCTTCTTGGTGATGGTCTTGTAGCCCATTCCAGTCTTGTGTAGGTCTACAATCTTGTCCCTGACATCCTTAAACAGCTCTTTGGTCTTGGCCATGGTGGAGGGTTTGGAATCTGATTGATTGATTGCTTCTGTGGACAGGTGTCTTTTATGCAGGTAACACGCTGAGATTAGGAGTACTCCCTTTAATAGTGTGCTCTTAATCTCATCTCGTTACCTGTATAAAAGACACCTGGAGGACAGAAATCTTTCTGACTGAGGGAAATACTTATTTCCCTCATTAAAATGCAAATCAGTGTATACAATTTTTGACATACATTGTTCTGGATTTTCTTTTTATTCAATCTCTTACTGTTCAAATGTACCTACCATTAAAATGATAAACTGATAATGTCTTTGTCAGTTGGCAAACGTACAAAATCAAATACTTTTTTCCCCTCTGTAAATATATTATGTGAAAGTGCAGGTGGTTGAGGCTGCATTCCCTTTGTCTGTTTTGGACTCTTAGAAGGAAGAGGATTTTTTTTGCTATTTCTCTTTTGCCAGTTTCCCGCCCAGTTGGGCTATTTTTAATGTTTAGGCTGGCTTTTTGTGGAGTACGGGGGTGTTTGTGCGGTATACTCAATGAAATCTTTTTTACTAAAATAGCTAAGATTTAAGGTTTGAGGCTTGTAAGATAGTAGTCAAACAGTGCAGCCTATACAGCTTACCGGCGTTAGCTAGCACTATCCAGCCTGGTGAATAAGCTAGATAATAGCCTTGTCATTTGGTTCTATTTTCATTAATCATTTCCTCCCATTGCACAGTTTTTTTCCCTGTGCATGACAGCTTGTGTGTAAGCCATAAGATAATGGTCGCATTACCAAATGATATGTACCTTGAAATTATTTTATAAGACCAACAGAAAGTTTTAAATTTTTACTGTGTTATGTACCAATTTGTACAAAACACCTTCATGTATTCTGTCATCTCATAAAATTTCAGGGTAGACATAGATAATAAAAAAAATGCTATTATCTTCATATTTTTCAGAGCTTTTTAGCAACTTTACAGTCTTTCGTTGCCTCTGTCACAGCGCTTTTGAAACTTGTTGCTGGCATATATTATTTAAGAAACAATTAAATCTCTCAGTTTCAAAATTGGGTATATTGTCTTTATACTATTTTCAATTGAATAGGGTTTAAATGATTTTCAAATTATTGCATTCCGTTTTTCTTTACATTTTACCCAGCGTCCCCACATTTTTTGAAACAGGATTGTTGTTACCATTCTGCAGTCTTGTACTCCTTTTTAAAAATGTTTTATTGCAATTAATAAAACTAATGAGGATACCATCAAAAAGTCATAATATACTATGATGTCAATTTTAGACCATACCACCCAGTCCTAATTCCTTAGGAGAAAATCACACTTAACACAAGAACTGCCAAATGCTTATGCCAAGTGGCATTTGAGTTTGTAATTTAAATAAAACTGCCATTTTGAAAGCTATACCCTCCTCTTTCCATGAATTTTCTTAAATTGGCGTATATTACAATGTTCCATTGTCAGAATTCGAAACTGACAAAGGAAAAACTGTTTAGAGGCTATTTACCTGTTTGTTTGTTTTTACCCAGTTTTTGACTGAATCCGCCAACAGCCCATGGTACTTAGCATTGGTACCCAGGGACTAATCACCCTCACTGAATGCATGACGTCGGTGGATTAATGTACAATACTCCCAGATGAATGATCACAGCCTTGGTTGAATTTGAATTAACCACAAATTAAATACAAGCTTTCCATGAGCTTTTAAAAAAAAAAAAAAAAGGTTAGATAAGCATAATTAAATAATAATTATTGAAACTGTCAGAGGCTTGTGTAGTGGGGTGAAACAGAGGCGTAGGCGTAGGCAGAGGGTTGCAGATCGGTGGACTCTTTTAATTGTGAACGAACACACACAAAACAACAGAACAGAAAACACAGAGCACCGAGGCAAACTGAAAACTGAAAATGACCATAGACAAACACGCGCACTACTTACATTGACTTCTGACATGGAAACAATGACTCACAACTGAGGGGAGCAGAGGAGGAACATTTAAACACATACTAATTGGTTGATTGGGACTTGGTGTGAACAATGAATGACAAGAAAAGACAAATGGGACCGGGATGAGTTCATGGCTGTTGGTAAACCGGAGAATGCGGGAGATGGCGGACCAATCCGTCACCTCACCGTCACAGAAACATAATACAAACAATGTAGGCAACATTTCTGTGTAGGCTATTGGCAGCTTATTGTGTAGGCTAATTCATCAAATATAAAAAAATAAAGTTAATCTACAAATTAATCTAATTATTCATAAAAAATGAAATACCAACGATATACTTTTCCAGTCACCGATTCCCAATTCAACAAACAAATTACACGTTACTGTTTTTGTATTAGGATAAAGAGAAATTAAATCACACATTCTCTTTTAATTTCTCTTTTTTTTATAGCTCCTTTCAGTTTTTCGACAGCTTTATGGGTGACAATTCATGTCACCTAAAGATTGGCTGTATAATTTTCATTTTGTACGTTTGTAGGGCCTAATGGAAAAATAATACTACACTGCATGCACAATCATTAGGTAAATCGTATTCCTCAAGATGTTTTTTATTGTTGAACAAACACAATGCTCTCTGTCTATTCAAAATATCATTGAATCTCAAACCTGAATGTTTAACAAAGAAAAAGTGAGTTTTGATCTTTCTCGGTGGAATACATAAGTGTGCAGAATATTTTGGCAAAAGTTGGCATGCTGAATTATTAGGCAACAAATTATTAAAATCATTTCTTCCAACTAATTTGTTTAATCTCAATTTTAAAAGTATGTGTACCACATAAGTAACACAAAATGACAATTAATTATAAAAATTGCCCTTTCAAAAATATTCAGTGACCTATATAGCCACCCTTCTTTTCAATCCACGGAGAATGTCAGTCAATCGTCAACCTGAAAAAGTCCAACTCCCTCATCCTTAGTGATAGCAGCCCATACCAGAATCCCTCCTCCACCTGGCTGAAGTGGTGCCGTGTCCATCAGTGATCCAGCCACAGGCCCATCCACCTGGTCCATCAAGAGTCACTCTCATTTCATCTGTCTATTAAACCTTTTTAAAATCTGTCTTCAGGTATTTCTTTGCCCAATAAATACGCTTCAACTTGTGAATTTTATTCAGTGGTGGTCGTGTTTCAGCCTTCTTGACCGTAGCTGTGTCTCTGAACACTTGACACTGAAGTACTTCTGGACACTCCAGATAGGTTGCAGTTCTGAAATATGATGGCACTAGAGGATAATGGGTTCCTGGTAGTTTCATGTTTAATTATTCTTGTGTCTTTTGCAGTTTATTGGCATATTTTCTTCTCCATGCGTTTTTGGCACCCCAGTTGACTATTCGCAACAAAACATTGGACTGGCTGGTGGTCACATCTCAATAGTTTAGCTATTTCAAGTGTTGCATATGTCTGAAAAGCTTTTAAACTTTTCAGTGTCAGTTAAATCTCTTTTTTGAACCATTTTACCTCAGGTCATGAAGCTACCTAATAATTATGCACACCTTGATATAATTTTTCCCCCTCAAAGATTTCATTACGTTTTGCAATTGAATTGTTCACATTAATATTGGAAAAGGTTATGACATGATTTATCTTTTTCTCATTCTTTTACATCACAAAAACCTGGCATTCTGAACTATTCTGCCTGGTATGCCTAGCTGGGAAAGATATCGTTAACATGCTACAC
Source organism: Esox niger (assembly GCA_016801105.1). Lineage (NCBI taxonomy): Eukaryota > Metazoa > Chordata > Actinopteri > Esociformes > Esocidae > Esox > Esox niger. The sequence continues at coordinate 113,372 of JACXGJ010000484.1, forward strand.
AGAATTATATGTAGGGAGCCTCTATGGAAGTTTTTCATGAACAGATGAGTTGGCTCAGGTTGGTGTTCCCATTTTTCATTGTACACCTTTGATGCTTGACTCATTACTGTCTGATGAATTCTGTTTGGTTTGCAGAACAAAATGTATTCCCTTACAAAAAACATTTGTTTGCTAGGGTGTGTGGCATGTTTTTCTGATTCGGCTTTATTTTTCCTTGTGGCCCCTCCTACTTTCTCGGCTCAGCTGACATTCCAAAAGGTGCTAAAAGCACACTTGACACCTCACCAGCCCTGTGTTACTACCAGCACAACCTGTTCTGCCATGCTGCTCTCTGCTTTTCACTAGCATCATTGCCATAATTGAGTCACAGATTACATCTGAAAAGAGTCGAGTTTCTACTTCAGGCCTCTCATCTGTATGTGTGAAAACAGAGTGGGCACTTGGGAATTTTGTGAATTTGGTCACTCGAAATCATGCTATGTAAAAAGAAAAGGATTTCCTGCCTATTCTTTCACAGAAGTAATTTATGCGATGTTGTTCAAACTTCTGAATATGCTTGCTATACATGTTGTCGAATAGACTTTATGTAAACAGCTTTTATGTTGATAAAGTAATGCAGTGTTATCCATCCCCATGTTAAAAATGTATTGCTGTAATATGTATTCTATCTCTCTTTTACTGCAGAGAATGTAGTGTTCTACATTCTCTAGTGTTCTTTATTGTAATTTAGTAACCTGCAGTAAGGGTCATACATTTTGTACAGTTCAATTGTACAGTTAACTTTCAAAAATGTTGTTTTTTGCTCAGTGATTCTTGTAGTCTTCTTCCCCAAATTTGCCTAAAGTATTTTAAAACTGCAGGTGAGGTGCTAATGTACATCACTGATATTTGCTTACCTTCATTGTAAACCATACATTAATTGTCGGTGTGCATGTTCCTGACTCCAGTCACTGTTCTTATCAAATCAAACTTTGTCACATGTACAGAAAACAACAGTAAAACAGTACAATTTAATGCTCATTTACCTGCTTTTCTTCAACCATGTAATATTCAAATCCAAGGTGAGATAGAAAATCCAGCCAATCCTAGTTACATCCATCCTTGTTTCAGCTTCTGAACCATAACTAAACGCATACTCAGCTGAATCCCCTTTTGAGCATTGTGAAGGAGCTGTCAGAATGTCCTTGAGAAAAGCTGTTAACCCCAAGTTCTGCTCCCTCTAGATAAGTGTTCTGAAATTGTTTTTGTTGTTAGTAATAGTATTGCGAACTGTTGGCTGGAATCAACCGGACAAAAATACAACCAGCCGGACAAGTGCGAAAATAAACAAGGCTTGCAGCAGAACAATTTCAGTTTTGTTGTTCATGTAACATTTGCCACCAAAAATGTACAAAGAACACAACAGTCTTCCCCTTCAGGACTGCCTTACAAAACTGGAATAATTAACAGTCACATAATAATAATTAATGGAGAACATCCTAATGTGGCTGAACATGAAACCATATTTGCAGTTACCAGGTTTTAGCAATATAGCCCCCTCTATAATAGACAACAATTTTGACTGAGGTAATGAAACAGAGCTAGCAACAGTAAAAGATGGCAGCTAGTAGATTCGATGGATGAGCACATTTACTCAGAACTCTAACACGCAGGTTACATTCTGTATTGAGCTTTTGAGTTAAAACAGCGTGTTCCAAATGGAGAAATCACATCCTCCCTCTATTTCTTATAGAAATACATGGCACTTTATCAGACCAATGGTTTACTCTGAGGCTTAGCATGTTTGGTCCAGGTTTCTTTATGGATAGTAGAGTCCTGAGTCGGGTTAGTTGCCTGTTTTCCCATGAGTGAACCACAAATACATCATTCATCATGTGTAATGATAAACCCACGGGTTGGCTCACAGTGCAGAACTATTATTTTGCCAGTTTAATATAAAGACAAAACCTTTTTCCATGAGATGGTTAATCAGTTAACACTGTCAGAAAGTGGAGCAGGAAATGCCCCTCCATGTGAGAATACCATGCTATTAGGTAGGCTAACTAGCAACAGAGCTACTGTTATGTCCTACTTTTTAACTCATGTGAAAATGGGAAACAAATATATCTATGAAACAAATGAAAAGGACAGATTATGATTAATCAATAACCCCATTTGTTGGAATGATTATACATTTTTTTGTCGGTATGACCCAATTTATGGATGCACAGCTTGCAAAAAGTGAACGCAAGTAGTCGTGCAATATTTGTTAACTAATCGAAATACGTAAATCTTTTGTGAAATTAATCATTTCTTTTTTTTAACATTATCTATGCGGGTTGTTTACGTTGCAGGGAAAAATCTATCCTTTTGTCCTTTGTTGGGTTGTCCTTGAAACAGATGTAGCTAACAGTTTGGGTGCAGCAGACCTGTTCAGGATCTTCCTTGATGGGGGATCAAACTGTTAATGGGTGTTCTGTCTCTCAGTAGTCATTAATGATCACAATGCACTTATTAGAAGAGTAGGGTGTTAACCCTGGAATTAACCCTGGAATCTGGCCTTCATACAGTGTCATAATGGCCACCTCATCATCGACAGCTTTCAGTTGGTTCATTTGTCCCCTCCCCTTCCAGTTTTAGAAAGGAAGGCACACTTTTCAACCTGGGGTTCAACCTGGCAGCATTTCGTTTTATTTGCTTGTGAAATGTTATAACCACTAAGTTATTTGCCAGGCCATAAATCTATCAAATTAAATGACTTTTATTTCTGAACAGGGATAAATAAGCCAACACAAAATTCTCTGAGTGCATTACATACAGTACTGTGAATACATATCTGTCCCCTTTCTGATTTTCTCATTAAATAAGGCATCCTAATTGACAAATTAGGAACAAAGCACTTCATTAATTTAATGTACAAAGTTATCTAACACCCAAAACTCACCTGTGAAAATAGGACTGCTTCGTCTCTCGTTGCACACTAGTCACTCCTTGCAGTAATTTGGACATCTGCAAGCTGGGTCATGGTTATTGGCTGGTAAATGAACATTCCTTTCACTACACGTTTGACGGTCTATACTTCCTTGTTGAGGGAGCAGTGATAACATGCTGAATAGCTTGGTGAGAAGTGCATCAGTAGATAATGTACATCTAGATAAGGGTTTCATTTAAATTAGAAACGTCTTCTAATTTCAATGAAATAATTGAATTGTTCCAATGAAGGAAGCAGTGCCTCCCGGTCAATGAAAATAAGTATTTAACTCTGTCTCAAACTAAATACAATTGTATGAAGTATCCCCTATGTCAGGTCTCATGTTTAAATAACATTTTACGTAACTTACCCTATCAACATATCCTGGGTGACTCAGTAGTGATTGCATGCATTCTTGTATGTTTTTTTTTTATCCTCTTTTAAATAGAATGATACACTGGAACTTGCTAAAAAGCCATTATACGCACACATACACACACACACACACACACACACACGTATAAACACACAAGTTGGCGCACAAAATTATATAAATCTCTATTAATCCTTGAGAGGGCCTTTTTTTCTTTTCCTGAGCCTACCATACTGGCAATGCACATGTCGAAGGTTCTGTTCAATCCCATTTCTTTTGGCCAGCACAGCTTTTATAATAATTTGTACCTTCAGGTAATTGTATTGCTTCAATTGCAATGAGAGGGGTTTGGCCAAACTGGTGAGCACAAAAGTGTATGTTTTTTTTATCTCTTTCCTGCAATGAGTGATTTACAAGTGGACTTCCTTGAAAAATTATTTTGGAGGCTGTAAACTGTGGTTTGTTTTATGCCCCAGCGTCTCTGACAGAGTGTTGGCACGCTTCAGTAGCCAAAGGGCCCGTTGGTCGATTGCCAACATTAACTATGTCTGGCTCCTCTGTCACAGAGAGAGGAATGGAGAACAGCTCCTACACCCAGTAGCATTCAGATAATCAGAGTTCAGAAAGCAGAATACCTGGTGGTTGAGCCTGTCTGCTGAAAGAGAGAGTTCCCATTAAAGTTCTCTCAAAGGTTTTAACTGATGTGGAGGTGAAGTCAATCACACAATGGCACCAGTAAGCAGAAAGTTCAACTCCCTTGACTGACTAGAACAATAACTGGAGGTGGAATATCATCAGGGTGATTACTTGCATCAATATGTGAAGTGCAACCTAGTACAGTTAAGAGATGTTTCTGTTGTACAAAGTCACTTATATTTTGAGATGCCCTGTGGTACCACCTCAAATTCAAGCTTTGGTTTCTTGAAAAAGTAATACACTTCTGTGTTGGCTGAATTCAGATTTTATTTTAAATTATGTGGTTGAGATAAAGAACAGGGCTTAAGACAAAATAACAATCAGATTTTCAGTTTGCTCAAGGCTGAGTGGTTTTCTCCTTGATTGTAATGCTTTTTTGTCTTGTGTTTCTCCCGTTTTCAGGAATTGCCATTGCCAGTGCTCTGATCGACACCTCCCAGCAGAAGCCCATGGACTACAAAGAGAAGAGCCATGGATTAAAGAACCGCAAGGCCCTTCCCCCGGCCCACCAAGGCACTTGCGTCTGAGTTCTTGTCCCTCTTAGCTAGCTCTGCTGGTTTGTAATCGGGTCCCAACCCGTGAGACTTAGTCTACAGGGAGTGGGCAGCATAGCTATGAGGCTTCATCAAACTGCCAAGTGTCCCTTTCCATTTTCGGCCACCAACCGCAAGGACTTTCAACCACTGCACCCTCTTACTGGAAATGCCCCCTTTTATCAAAGCAACAGCCTTCTATCTCAAACATTCTCTCCACCTTTTCACCTCCATATACTCTGGAAAGACCACCATGTCCCCTTCTCTTCGTACTCCTCTACTGGTTCTACTGCCACCTGGCTAGGCCATGTGCTAAGGCAGTTAAACCCAGAGAGGTGCCAATATTCGTAGCCTCCATGCTATGGAGCATGTCTGGAACTTTGTCTAAGGTGACTTATTCCTTAACCACAGATGCTGGATCATCGGGACCACCTTACATTTGGAGGTAAAAAGTAAAGGGATAAATGCATGAGAAAATGTCCAATGTGTGAGTGTATGCTGCACAGCCATTTGGGTGCGTGTTGGTAAAGAAGAGTTGAAGGCGGAAAGACTTGGTAATAGATGGATTGAAAGATCTCGTCTGCACATTCAGTTGCACCCGTTTGTTTGCCCTACAATAGATAGGATTTTGCTATACTAATGTCTGTAGTCATGTAGTTAAGCATACAGTCCTGTTGAACATACTATTTGTTATATTTACCTAGATGCTTTGGTGGCAGAACACGTTTTACCATGTGGACAAATGGCCAGCTTTTTGTCAAAAATAGGAAGCTATGACAGGGAAACTGAGTCTTTCTCATGTTGTCCTGCCACCTTGCTGATGGGGCCAAACTCCTTTTTCTTGACCCTAATTAAATTAAATTTTTTACATCTGTGTAATCCACCCAGCGGAACAAGCTGAAGTCCATATGGCCTAAAATGGCATCCACAGGCAATGCACGGACATGTGACTGCAACACCCAGTGCACAGTGTATGCATACAATACATTATTGGTGGTTTAAAATGGAGGCAGGTATTGTCAGCCTTCAAGAAGTGTATAGCGTGAATGCATTTTCAATGGAAAACAAAGGTGAATGACATTTTAGTAGCTAAACCAGAGTTTTTTTTTTTGTAATGCAGTGATAACAATGCACTTCCGATGATTACCGCAGTAACACCGATGGACTCAGCGCCTCCTATGGTGCATTTGTTATTGTTGATCTTTTTTTAATGGCCTGGTACCGATTTGTTCAGGGAGTTTCTTAGGACATTGGCCACAGCCTCTTCAACGATGGACTTTTCAGCTCATTGTTTTCTGTCTTTGGGATGGAGGAGCGTCTATTGGGGGGAACATGACAATGGCACATCTAAACCTATTAATTATATTCACCTTTGGCCTGTTCCACCTGTACTGCTTGCAGAGATACCCAAGCTGTAATCAAAAGGTCCCTTTCATGTTTGGAGATTCATTCTTCCTGACAAAATGTTATTATTTCTTTAAGTGCAAGTGGAGGGCGATTCACAGTTTGGTTTAGCATGAATCCATGAGCCCTAGGTCTTGATCAGAAGAACTGATGCACAAACCATTGGGCCAATCACAATACAGCGACGGGCAATGTACAGCTCTCATCACTTGACAGATGTGAAACATCTACTTATGTCACATGGACTTGAACATAGAAAATCCTTGTTAATGTTTATGTGCTTTTACTTGGTTCTTTACATTTTAGTTTTTCTTGTTTTTATGAAAATTGGAAAGAGGACTTAATGTATTTTAGGCCCTTGTCTTCTGGTATTATTATATCTACAATAAACCACAGGTCTTTTAACTGTTTGTGAAACGACATTATGATTAGTTTGTTTTGGAAACGTATGGATTCCTGTGTAATACCAAACCTTTAACACGTATCAGTTATCTTAACCAAAATGGAAATGCAATGTCACTATTTCAGTCCAGAGTCTTTATAGGGATTGTAATAATTAATTATATTCTTACAATGTTGTTGTAAAACATGTCATTTTAAACAAATAATACAATACGCCAGTTTAAAATAATTTGTTATGAAATGTTATTACACAGTAATAATTATCATTGTGCTTAGTGTTATTACACAGGAATCAGGGTTATTCACAATGGAAAAGATTATTAAGAAAGAGTATTGCATATTATTTTAAAACTATTTGAAAGATGGACAAAACGCCAGAAACATTAAAACTCTGGAATATTCTTAGGCCACTAGGTTGCAGACACTCATTCCTATCACTGAACATATGTTGTATTTTATTCTGTATTTTTGTTGCTCTTATTGTGAATGAAACATTAGAGGACCACTCTTCCAGCCTTGCAGTGGTCATATTTTATTTACAAATAGTGATATGTTTTAATCAGTGATTATGTAGGGTATTATTTAAATAAATCAGTGCTTTATGTAAAGGCGTCAAGCTTGCTTAGCGAGTACAGCTTTCCCATGATTCAGCTTATGCTGTGAGTCAAAAATATGTGCCCTCCATCTTGAAGCGCTCTGAACAAACACGCCCCTGGAATAAAAAACTTAAATGGCACGCGGTATGATACTTCAGCCCAAGGAGCAGAATTTGACTATATCCCTTTCTGCTACACATGGTCTTATACGGATAATTCCACCTAATATATATACTCAGTTAATATTCAAAGGCTCATGGGGAAAAGTGCCGTTTCATATTTGGCTCTTTGAAGGCATACAGCGATTGGTTGAGCTGGGGTACAAAGTCAGCGAACATTATTGATGTCCAAAAAGTGAACACTAAGCATGCATAAAAAAGGATTAACATGTATCAGAAATTAACCCAGAAATAGCTTTTTGTTACATATGAACCTGTTAACAGTATGTTACAAAGATAAGCAGTGGATCCAGCAATTTCACAGTTATAGAGTGTATTTCAATAATGTCTGTTTTTCAAATTTACCACCACTACTGATCACCACACTTTTTGTAAATTAATGGTTCAAAGCACCTGTTGGTGCATTGATGAAAAGCTTGTAAGCGTAGGTCATGGACCACTCAAATGAAGATTGAAAGAATTTGCAAAACCTACATCCGTTAATGCTACATACATTTCACATTAGCCTGAACACTGCCAAACCAAGGTTTCACATTGACAGCAGTGTTTGAAAGGGGTATTTGTAAGGTGCCCCTTATCTCTGTCTCAACTATTTTTAAGTATTATTTTCCTAAACATTGGTGTGAAAAGTGTATTAAAAGAGACAGATACACACATCAAGTTCATCTGTTTTGGTGGATACCGACACGGTAGGGGGCCTCCACTGTCTGTCTTCTCAGCATGCTCAATTTATCAATATCTATCAGTTCCTATGTCTAGCCAGATTTGTGGGCCAGTGCTGGCATGAGGCTGAGAAATGTCAGATACAGTGGATATAGAAAGTCTACACACCCCTGTTAAAATGTCAGGTTTTGTGATGTAAAAGAGTAAGACAAAGATAAATCATGTCAGAACTAAATCCACTTTTAATGTGACTTATAATGTGAACTATTCAATCGATAAACAAATTGAAATCTTCGAGGGGCATAAATGAAAAATAAAAACCTTACAATAACCCGGTTGCATAAGTGTGCACACCCTTTTATAACTGGGGATGTGGCTGTGTTCACAAATAAAGTTCAGCTGTTCTATTTTCCTGACATTATCTTAGTTGCATCTCAGAGCAAAAGCTGTGGTCTGCAGATAGCTTCCAAAGCATCAGAGGGATCTCATTGTTGAACGATATCAGTCAAGAGAAGGGTACAAAAGAATTTTCAAAGTATTAAATATGGAACACAGTGAAGACAGTCATCATCAAGTGGAGAAAATATGACACAACAGACACATTACCAAGAACTGGACATCCCTCCAAAATGTATAAAAAGACAATAGGAAAACTGGTCATGGAGGCTTCCAAGGGGCCTAAAGCAACATTAAATATAGCTGCAGGAATTTCTGGAAATTACTGTCTGTGTGCTACATGGGACAACAATCTCCTGTATTCTTCATATGAATGGGTTATGGGGTATATCTTCTAGAAAACCGACTGCTCACAACTCTAGACATCAAATTTGCCTCAAATTTTGGTGGCAGCTGTTGATCTGCCATTCATGGTGGTTCCCCTTTTATAATTTTTTTTATTACAGGAATGACCAATTTAGATTTTTAAGGACCAATACCAATTTCTGCCCATATTCAATATCATTGCATTTGAAAATTATGTAGGTGCAGTATAGTTGCATCTTTGAGTTCAGGAGTTTGACTGTGTTGGGTTGTCTGTTCTGATTGAGAGTGCAGTGTGATAAAAATCAGAAAGTCTTGGTAAGATGTGCTTCAGAGGACGGATCAATCATTCGCTTTCCTGAGTCTATAATGAGGCAGGCCTTAAGCAAGAATTGGACATCATAAAATTGGGTGGGAATACTTTTTTATCCAACAACATTTTTGTTTTTATCAATCTGACTAGGCTTGCATAACAAAATAATTGTACCAATATTCTTTTATTTTGTGAGTTTTATTTTATTATCCACTTCCTGAAATTATATGCTGCACAAGCAGTACTGCTGCTACACAGGTGTGGTGAACGCATGACATTTCAAAATAGGAGTTGAAAAATTATATTTTGAACTCATACTACACTTAGTCCTTTTTATTCCTCAATTATTTTCCCTTTTTCACCAAAATGTAGTAAAATCAAATCCATCATCTCTTCAATGAAAAACCTCAGTTGGAACAATGATACAATTATTTACATGAAATTTGCTTTCACGTCACAGAGACATTTGGGGGAATAGACAGAGCTTTTCGGATTCAGAATGTACTTTGTTGTTCTTTTTCCTTTCTGCTATCTGTCACTGTCAGGAATTGCGGAAGACTGGAGAGATGGAGCGGACTGCGGATTTGGTAAGTTTACATGTTTTAATGTATCTGACATAGCTCTGAGTAGAGACAATAACACACAAAGACAAAGGGAGCAGAGGGAACATATATACTGAGGGGAATGACTAAATGATGATCAGGTGCGCTAAACGAGACAACAGGTGCAATGAGTTGATGAGATGGGGCGATGGTGTCAGAAGGTTGGTGACGTCGAACGCCG